>JAPMOQ010057606.1:0-49493 GCA_026543055.1 Argiope trifasciata | reverse complement strand
TATATATATATATATATATATATATATATATATATATATATACTAAAGTGACAAAAGTCATGGGATAGCAATATGCAAATATACAGATGGCAGTAGTATCGCAGCGAAAAAGTATAAATGCGCAGTTCGTTTTCCAGAGCTTTCATTTGTGTTCAAGTTATTCATGTGAACAGGTTTTTCGTGATTTATGGCGGCACGACGAGAATTAACAGACTTTGAACGTGGAATGTAGTTGGAGCTAGACGCATGGGTCAATCCATTGCGGATATCGTTTGTGAATTCAACATTCCGAGATCCACAGTATCAAGAGTGTGCCGAGAGTATGAAATTTCAGGCATCACATCCCTTCATGGACAGCGCAGTGGGCGACCACCTGCACTTAACGACCGAGACCGCCGACGTCTGTGTAGAATGGTCAATGTTAATAGACACGCAACACTTCGTCAAATAACTGCAGGAATCAATGTGGGACGTACGAGGGACGTGTCCGATAGGACTGTGCGGCGAAATTTGTCTTCCTTGGGCTCGTGAGCATATCGACTGGTCCCTAGACCAGTGGAAAACCGTGGCGTGGTCAGATGAGTCACGATTTCAGTTGTTACGAGCTGATGGTAGAGTTCGAGTGTGGCGCAGACCCCACGAAGCCATGGACCCAAACTGTCAGCAAGGCACTGTTCAAGCTGGTGGTGGCTGCATAATGGTGTGGGCTGTTTTTACATGGCATGGACTCGGTCCTCTGGTGCAACTGAACCGATCATTGACTGGAAATGGTTATGTTCAGCTGCTTGCAGATCACTTGCAGCCATTCATGGACTTCACGTAGCCACACAACGATGGGATTTTTATGGATGACAATGCGCCATGTCACCGGGCCAGAACTGTTCGTGATTGGTGTGAAGAACATTCCGGTCAATTCCAGCGCATGATCTGGCCACCTAGATCGCCCGATATGAATCCCATCGAGCATTTATGGGACATCATCGAAAGGTCGGTTCGTACCCAAACTCCTGCACCATCCACACTTTCACAATTATGGACGTCTATACAGACAGCATGGCTCAATATTCCTGCAGAGGACTTCCAACGACTTGTGGACTCCATGACATGTCGAGTTGTTGCACTTCGCCGGCCAAAAGGAGGACCGACACGATATTAACAGTCATCCCATGACTTTTGTCACTTCAGTGTGTGTGTGTGTGTGTATATATATATATATATATATATATATATATATATATATATATATATAACCTTTTTCCAAAATGTTTCATTTCTGTCATTTTCAGCTATTTTTAGAAAATCATGGATTGATTTAGCCTTCAACACTCTTTAGATTTAGCCGAAAATTTTAAATCATCCTCACTTATTTTATAAATCAATTTAAATTCATTGAATAACTTTTCCAGTATGCGATGCAATAGTAAAATTGTAATAATTTGTTTTTGTAATTTTTTGTCCTCTAAACAGTTTTTTTTCTCTTTTAAATCTATTTGATTCTTCAACATGGTTGTGTTAGATCCGGATTTTAAGGGAAAAAGAAATTTTTATCGATATTAAAAAATCAGGAAAATTATAAAAATAACTAAAAAGTGGGGCAAATTGCGGGGGAAAGCATTTCGACTCAAGGAGGCGCACGATCGATCTTTTCACACTATCATTTTTCTACATCTGAAGCCTAATATCGCCGAAACTTTCTTAGCAACAGCTGTACGGAAGAACTTTCTTTCAAGAGTATGACGACTTTTTGAAGTTTCATAACCTTAAAAAGAGGGATAAGCTGATGAAAGGTGCAAACAGCAACTCGAATGAAACTTCCAGAAAGATGAGTTTTCATTTTTCAAAGAACGGGCGAGAGTGAATAAATCTTAGTTCAACTTTCTCTCAACTCAAAACTTTGCAGCCATGCCGTATCGTTGTTAAAAATGTACTTTTTAATGGTGACAGCAATATTGAGAGAGGATTTTCGATCAATAACGATTAAGTTTTATAAAATATGGGGACCCCCCCCACCTTTATTGTAAGAAAAATGGTTTATGGCAAATTTCAAGGAAATAGTAGAATAAATAATTTTGAAGTGTCAAAATAATTGGATTTTTTTCAGTGAGGAAAATTTACAAACTAAATATAAAGAAAAAAGTGAAAAATCTGGAGGAAAGAAATTAATTAAGGGAAAATTTGAAGAGAAAAAAAGCAGGGAGGGGAGAGTACAGCTGTTATTAAGGGAAGCAAAATATCAGTTCAAAAAATTAAAAACGTTTTTAAAAAAATTCTTGGGGCAGCTTAAAAAGAGTATTTAAAAGATAAGAAAGAAATTATAGGTCTCAAACTTTTGCAAAAAGAAGCTTTTAAAGGTTTTCAATCACTTATAGCATGGTTTGGTTGTTTTAGAGCAAATATTTTATTAGTATTCTAATAATTAATATTTTATTTTTGAATTTAATAGTTAATTTTTATTTTTAATCTTTTGCATTTTAAATTTAATTGGCAATTATTTATTTATAGTTGAGTTTTTATCTATAAATAAAGTATTTTTCATCTAACATTATTTGCTACAATAAATCGAATTCAAGAACTTTTATTCATTTATAGAAGCATAAGTTTTTGATTAGAGCAAGTAATTTATTATGATCTGTTAAAAAATATTTGAAATAAAATTTTTGAAATTCATCTGGTTTTAATTTTTGTGAAAATATGTGTTGTTATGTTCATATAATCATGCTGGTTTATTGCCATTTATATTGCAGTATGTAATTCTAGTACTTACGCACAGAGCACTAATTAGGGAAGGAATACTGCTTTAAAATTTTAAGAAAAAATCATTATAACTTTTACTATTAACATACTTTGTGTTGCTAAAAGTATTTTTAATGTTTCTCACAATTCTTATGCAGTTTTGAGAGCAAAGTATTTATTGAAAAATTCTAGTATTTGGTCTGTCAAAAAAATGTAGTGTATTGTTATAATAGTTTTTTGAGGAAGTTTATTCCATAAATAAAATATAAAATTTCTTTAGAATTATATTTTTTCATTTTAAATTATTTGTAAATGTTCTTATAATAACTTTACAGTGATTCTTATAAGGAAAAAGCCAGGGAACTAGTATAATTAATGGCTGGAAGTCAGGAAATTGTTAATCAGAGAACAGCGTGATAAATTTTTTCCAGAATTTCTGTAACCACTCTGTTTAACAAATTTATTTTGTAATGTTTGACCATATTTTTCTAATGCATTCTAAGGTTTATTCAAAATTATTTAACTATGTAGATTTTTAATATAAAGTCATTATTTAGTAAATATTTTACTTTAATATTTGTAATCCACAACATATTCCATTTTTTTCTAATTCATAATTTTACTATAATAAATATTCTTAGAATGAGACTCAGCACCTTGTTGATGCTAACTCAGAATTAGAAGCAGATGTCCTTTATTTACAGAAGAAGTGCAAAACTTTAGAACAAGAAATTTGTGATGCTGTTCATGTAGAAGGAGCTTTAGATATGGTAAATTGCCTTTTAATTGTTTTACATCTTATAGGATCACTGAATGTTTGTTCTTTGTAATATTTTATGTTGTTATATTTCTTAGAAATCTGAAATTAATATCTATTTGAGGTTTTTTTTTTTTTTTTTTTTTTGTTCTGTGAAGTAGGAGGTTGATAAGTAATTTGTGGCACATGCTGCATTCAGCCTTTTTTCTTGCTAAAACAAATCACTATTATTTTTTCCAGTTAAAACTGCTACTTTAAAATAATTATTAGGCATCAAGGTAAACCACTTTAAATCTTAAAGTGTTTGAAATAGAACAAAGAATAGAAAAATTTCATTTAAAGTAATTGTTGTCTTTATTTTGAAAATAATATTTATAATTCAAATTAAAATATAAATTAATTGAAAAACCTTTATTTAATCCATTTTACTTATTTGCATTTTTTAAAATAAATTTTTGGCATTTTTAACTAAATAAAAGTGTTTATATATTTTTATTAAAACTTACATTTTATTGAAAATTTTGGTTTGTTGTATTCCACCTTATTGTTTGCAAAATTTGTTATTTAATATACTTTTTGATGTTTATTAAGACTTTAAATGTTTGCTTTTACTTTTTAGAATTTGAAATCGGTTAAATGCTGTCATTAACCAGTTAATTTTAGGGCAAAAAAGGATTTCATAAATCATGTATAAATGATGTTAATGATTTTGACCGGCAAATTTAAAGAGTCACTTAATAATAGGCTCTGATTAAAAAAAAAAACATCTCCATACAACATTGGGGTCCATTGTTTAGTATGTGAAATTCGCAAAAATATAGTGTGCCCAACAATTGTTGGAAACTAAAAAAATTAATTAAAAATATCAAATGATGTTTCAACAATGGTTTCTTTTTAGTGAAAGAACATTCTTTTCATGTAAGCAACATGACGATTTAATAATCCAGGGGGTCGCCTGAAAACGAAACAGTAGTTTAGAACACATATCTTCAAAAATATTAAAACTTGAAAAAAATAAAAGCATGAAAATGTAAGGAATTTTATAATCTTTAATTTGATATAAGTATGTTGTATTATAACCGAGGAGTTTTTAAGATACTCAAGAAAAAATACAATGGGTCCTAGAAAACATCGCTGCTACATTGATACCGATGAAAAGGAGGTGTTGCACATTCGAAACATAAATTCAGAGAGGTGATACTTGACATTAAGGAGATTGAATTGACCATAAACATAGAATCACAGGGGAAATTTATTTAGTGAAAATCGTAAAAACAGTCATCGAGAAATCAATGAGCTTGGTGAAGAGAATGGCTATATGCATGCGAGGATCAGGAATAAAGTAGTTGAACAGAAGAAGCTTCCTCGTATGTAACTTTTCCATGCTTTGAAGGAAAATAAAAAGAACTAGAAAATATTCATTAATCAGCATTGCAGAATGGATGGTCGTTAAATTTCATTCGCAAACTGCATGTTAGATTTAGCGAATGACGAATATGCAGATGACGTACGACCGAACGGTTGTCAGTGATCGTCTAGTACAAAGAATGTATCAAAAGTAATATCCGAGTCCGCACCATACATTCTTTGTAATAATCGATCAACGGCTGCGAAAGGCAAGCTCTTTCAAAATAACAAAGTCAAAGGCAGGACAAAAACACTATGTGCACACACCTGAAGCAGAAAATACAGTTTGAATCACTTGTTGTCACCCAGCGACAAGCACACGATCATTTGCTACTGAATTGATTCCTCACGAAACGTTGAGGTTATGCCTGATGAAAACATGCACCCATTGCAGAAAGTTCAATTCCTATGCGATGATTCCCCATGTCTGATGGAGTTCGCGCAACGGATATTTGACGCCACACAGGAAGATGCACAATATTCTGCTGAAATCTGCTTTACGAGAGGCGTCTTCAACACGCACAACGGGCATATTTGGTCATTCGAATATCCCCACATTATTATCTCAGCGAACATACAAGTTCTATATTGACATATCGGAAGGGATTATCGGCTATCATATATTGGTACCATATCTTCTACATGAAAACCTTAGTAGCGCAAAGTGCCTTTTTTTCATGCAGCACGCTCCTTCGGATATTCTGCAGGAAATAGCGACATTCTACCCCAAAACATTTGGTCAATGCATGATGTTGCACCACTACTTCTTAGTTGCATTCGTTTAATCACACATGTTTGCGAATGAAGTTTAAAAAAAGACCATTAATTCTTCAATGCTCATTAACAAATATTTGCTAGTTGGTTTTATTTTCTTTTAATACATGGAAAATTTACATATTAGAAGGCCCATTCTCTTCAACTACTTTATTCCTGATCCTCGCATTCATAGAGCCATTCTCTTCCCCAGGCTTATTGATTTCTCGATGTTTGTATTGCGATTTTCACCATATAAATTTCACCTGTGATTCTAAGTTTATGGTAATTTTTAATCTCTTTAATTCCAAGTGCCACCTCTTTGAATTTATCTTTCGAATTTGGCAACACCCACTCCACTCATCGGTACCAATGTAGCAGAAATGTTTTCTTGCACCCATTGCATTTTTTCTTGAGTATCTTAAAAATTCCTCAGTTTTCATACGACATGCTTATATCAAATTAAAGAGTATATAATCCCTTACATTTTCATGCTTTTATTTTAAGTTTTAATATTTTTGTAGGTGAGGGCTCCCAACTGCTTTTTTTATTTTCAGTAATTTACGATCCCTTAGATAATCAAATCCACATGTTACCAGCATGAAAAAAAAACTTTTAAGAATGTTTTTTCACTTTTAGAAAATTCTTAGGTTAAATACTATCTATTATTATTTTATGAAAATTTATAGTTTTCAACAGTTCTCCGAGTCACTATGTTTTTGTGATTTTCGTTTTCAAGAAATTGCGATCCCCTGGATCATCAAATCGTCATGCTACCTACATAAAAAAATCTTTTGAGAATGTTCTTTCACTAAAAGAAATCATGGTGGAAACATCATTTATTTTTTTATTCATTTTTATAGTTTCCAACAATGGTTCGGTACCCTATATCTTTGCAGTTTTCTCCTACTATTTGAGACCCAATGGTATATGGAGATTTTTTTTATCCCTTTGGTGCCTACTATCACGTCTCTGAATTTGTTGGTTGAATTTGGCAACACCTTGCATAATGGGGAGCGGAATCAATTTTATGTGATAATTATTTTCGTTTTTTGCAGGCTTCAAAAAATGCTGAAGTATGCATAGCTGAAAAGATGGTGGATTCCGACTCTAAAGTTATGGGCAGTAATTATTGTGACGAAAAAAAGTGTATTGAAAATGAAGAGGAATATATCAATAATGTGGATACTGAACTTAATTTCAAACCTGAATGTGGTGACAAGTGTAGTTGCTATTTAAAGACGAATTATTCTGAAGACGGCAGTGATAAAGATGCTCAAACTTTTTCTACCTTAAAAAAGTCTCTCAATTCTCCTCCAGATTTTCCTTTGATTTCCCATGAATCAGTAACAACAATCAGTGGATGTGTTTCAAGTGTTTTAAACAATATTGATTGTTCAGATTTATTCCTTCTGAAGAAAATGGATTGCCTTCTGCAAAGAGAAAGTATTGCTTTTGATCCTGAAATTGTAGACTTGATTCAGGATTTACTTTTAGAAATGAAAATACTTTTAAATAGTTTAAAGAGTGGTAGGAATTCAGTAACCGATCCTGTTGCTGTTTCTCATATTACGCGTTTACAAATTATTAGACAATATCTGGAAAAAATTCTTCTTTTAGAATTCAAAAAGTTAGCAGAGTGTAAAATTGAAAAGCAAAAGTTTGAAGAGTATGCATTAGGCATGAAATCATCTGCTTTAAAGCAAGATAAATTGATTCATTCTCTTTTAGAACAAGTTAATTCATGTGTGCAAAAAAACAAAATCCTTTATGAGCAACTTTGTACTTTGAAAGACAAATTACAATTCTTTGGCTTATTAAAACCCCAGGGCGAAAGTAAAGCAAAGTTTAAAATCAGTTCTGAAATAGTTAACCAGATTCCTAATATTAATGAAATCTCTGAAAACGATATTAATTTAGATATTCAGCGTAATAATAATATGCTAAATTATTACTTGGAGTCTTCCCAGATTTTTAAAACATCTTCAGCCAATCTTTGTACTCTAAGTGCACAAGTTAAAAATTTGCAATTATTGGTGGACTCATCACATAAGTTAAATGATAACTTAATAAAAAGAATTCTTGATCAAGAGTTGCATATGAAGAATATGACTAAGCATTTAGAAGAAGCGCACAATCTTTTGGCAATTATGAAGAAACAACACCAAAAATTGCAGTTAGCTGAAAACATTGTTAAATGTGATCTCCGAGAGAAACGCAGACTTTTAAACAAGTTAAAACAACGTTTGGAGGTGACTCGAGAAAACTGTAATCTTGCAAGAGTGAAAAATTTCAAATCGGAAGCAGAACGGCAAGATTTAAGGAGAGAATTTGTGCGAATATTTGTGAATAAGCAGATCAGCGAAGAAAGTGGGTTTATCGATGACAGAGGGGAAGAAAGTGGTTTTGTTGATGATAAAAGTGAAGATAATTGTTTCTTTGAGGATAAATGTATAAATGATAAATGCTGTGTTGTGGATGATAATGCACATGAGAGTGATGAACCTGAAAATGTATCAGATAATGAAGTTTTAATAAGTAATAGTAATATTGAATCGAAATATCAAAAAAGGAATTGTCTTCAACTGGTAGAAGAACAATGCAAAAGTCTTTGCACCAACTTGAAGAATAGCTCTAAAAAAATGCAGGAACTTGATTACAGACTAGAATCTTGGTGCAAAGACATTGAACATTCTCACATTGAAGCTTCTAAAACGAATAACTTATCAGAGATCTTAAGCGCTAAAAAAGAATATATGGATAGTTTAAATAAAATTGCAAACGGACAAATGAGCATAGATTTCAATAATGATATTGATCATTCATCATCCTCCGAAATTGGGAACTTTATTTCGGACTGTTCTTATATTCCGTGTAATTCCAGTATAACTTCAAAAGGATTTAGGCTTTCTTTGCAGTCTTTAAAAATTGATGAGGTTGATTCTCCTGAACTTGTTGATTCAAATGTTTGTAAGGTCCCTTTTGAATATGAAGCACATCATAATGTTGATTTTACTCCATTGTCAGAGGAACTTAATGAGATTTGTTACTCCAAAACTAGTGAAAATGTTCAAGAAAGTTCTTACTTTGGATCTATTGAATCACTTGGAGAAAGCGATAAATACGTAATGGAAAACTCTGATTCAGAAGAAATGTCAATTCAGATGAAAGTTAATGCGAACAGTAGTTCTACTAAAAATAAAAGGTTTGATTTTTTGTCTATATACATACAAATTGATATTTTTTTAATAGAAGTAGAAATAAAGTGCTTTTTTGATAAAAAGTAAGCATATTTTTGTAATTTAAATTCCATCATAATATTTAACAGTTTTTAAAAAACTAACTCTTACAATGAGAAGTTTTTTGCAATTTAAAAAAATAAATAACACGAAGTATGATTATACTTTTTAATGATTTTCACTTTAATTATTAGTTATTAACTGAAAAATATCTACTTTATTGTCAATAATGTAATCTCAGAATACAATATAAAAAAATACTTTTATTTTCAAAATTGATTAGTTGAAAACTATTCGGTTTCTTTAAGATATATCCATATATTTACTCGTATTTTTAATAATCAAAAAATTAAATAATTTATTGCAATTTCACAAAAATTTCATTTTATTTTTGTTTCAAAATCATCTTTTATTATCGACGAGTTTATGATTTAGTTCCATGAACTTAAGTTGAAGAGTTGAAATGGATCTTCAAAATTAACTTTGTTTTAGGTTGATTTAGATCTAGTGGAATATTTAAAGATAGGGAAGAGTGAAGATACCAACAACTTTATGGATTTGTGAAATACATCTTGGTTGGAATGGAGAAAATGGAATTCATAGCTCGCCCTCCAGTCAGTTCTCTAATAGTTAAATGGCTATCTTATCTGTCGGATCAGAAGATTTAAGAGCAGAATGCACCAAATATCACTTAATAACTATTAAAAGGAGCAAATTGGAAGAAAAAAAAAACCCTAGTTAATGGTTTCTTATTTTTAAATGCCATCTTCATAGCAGGACAAATTATGCATATCATATGTTCAACATATATTGAATACTAATGATCTATTGGTAGACAATTTTTTACTGCATAAATGATATTTTAAAAGAACATGTTAATTTATTTTTTTAATTTGACATTTTTATATGTATATTGACCGTACATTAGGACGGAACGAAAAAGAAGCACCTTTTGATTTTTAATTTGTAATAATGCAGAAAAAGTTGCCTTTCGATGTAGATAAAATGAGTTATAAATATGAAAAATGTTTAAGTGCGTCTTGAGGTGCCGCAAGCATGTTAAAATTTCATATATTTGAAATTTTTGCTACAATTTAAAGTTTTTTTACGAAGTAATTAACTTTTTATTTTTAATCTTTAATAGCGCGGAAAAGCCTTTTATTGTAAATAAGATTAGTTAAAAATATGAAAAAATAACATCTTGATGTGCCGCAAAGATGCTAAAATTTCATAAAAACGCTTTTGGAATTTTTTTAAAGACTTTTGTTTGTCTCGATTATTAAATAAAAAGATTTAAATAGGCGTTATAATATAAATAAAGATTTAAAAATACTAAAGTTTACTATTGCATTGGCATGGCATCCAGGACTCTAATTTATCACTTTAGTGGATTTTATTGAGACGGAGATTTCTTAGCGTGCGGTGACAAATTCTGAGATGGTGTCAGGTCAGTAGCTTTGCCGAGTTCAATTGAGTTGACTTTTCCACTCCGTCTATTGTGCAACTGATTTCTTAGTTTGTGTGCTTTGTAGTGAGTTAAAATGTCTCGGTCTAAAATAGAACAAATATGGTCAGGAGCTACTATTCCGTTGTTTTTAGCAAAAACGTTTTAGCAATTATAAATGCTTGTCAAGCTAAATACAGGAATTTATTAAAGTCTAAAGGTAGAAAACGGTCAGATAAGTTTGATTCCAACTCACAAAATTTAGAGAAGCTAAACGCTTATTTCATGTTGTTGCCTGTAAGTAAAGAAAAAAGTGTTAGTGTGGAGCAAGATTTTCTTAACAATCAACGCCCTAGCAGGATAATGGTTATAGGTAATATTGATATAGCTACTGCACAAGCATTTTAAACAAGGAAAAAGCAAGAAAAAGTAAAAAAAAAAACACGAGAAAGTGTAGTTACGTTTAATCAAGAATGTACAAACAATACTAGTGTGTCAGCAACGGTTATAGGCGGTAATGACAGTGCAAAAGGTCAACAGTGCTCTTTACCTGAATAGGCAAACCAACTGGATCTTTCAGATATACAAAAAGAGATAAAACTACTTCAAAACTGAAAGAAGAGAAAAGTGCAAATGCATAATAATTGCCATCTATATCTCCCATTGCTGACCGTATCGGAATTTCAGATAGAGCTACTGCAGCTATATCTAGTCCTGCTTTACAGTACTAGGGTGTAATTGCATAAAGAAAAACTAATGTAATAGATATAATGAAAATTAGAAGAGCTAGAAAATTAAAAGTGTAACTAAACCCACCATGTTAAAAAATGCTTCCAGTAATTTCCTCAAAGACTTCATAGGAAAGGCACCTGAAGCTGAACCAAATAGTATAGGGACCCAATGATTGACTTTTAATGGCTTCTTGTCATACACAAGCAGTAGAAAGTGGTGGCCGAATCGATTCAATATATCTATGATTCAATGACGAGTAGGATATATAACAGCAAAAATTGATTCAGTTACCACAATTCAATACAAAATAACAGTTTAATATGGCGTTACAGTAGAAACAAATATTTTGCAGCTTTAACATTTGTAGTCGTTAAGGATAATGAAGTAAGAGACTCAAAATATGACATTAAAAATATTTATTATTTTATTTCGCTATTAATAATTCTAACATTATATGTACGAAAAATTCATTAAAAAATATTTCATCCAAGTTTATAATTTTTCAATATTTTAACGAACTTTAAGCTCTTTGCGGCACTTCAAGACGATGTAAGATTGCAACAAAAGTCTTAATTAAATTTTTTTTAACCTAAAAGGTAACTTTTCTGCACTATTACGAAACTAAAATCGTTAAAAAAATTTTTTTAAGGCCATTTTCGTTTCAACCTATAGTACATGCAGGCGTGACATATGATTTTTTTAGAAACTGAAGAATTTCATCTTTAAGGAGTGTGGTGATAGTTAAAGTGTTGTGTTTATTCTTTAACTTGATCTGTTTGTTTGAAATTAGGAATGTGCAACCAATATTTTTGTAGCCTGAAACATGGCATTGATTTAGAAAACCGATCTATCAAATAATTCTGGTTTAAAGCTGTGTAAAAAGTTGTAAATTCTACAATAAACTACATCTTGCAAGTAAACACAGTTTATAGCAGACATTGCTGGGACATTGTTTTTCATCGAATAAAATTCGTTTACTGCATTTCACTTTTATTTTTACCTAGTTGTAAGATTCAAAATTTTTATTTTTGAAAAAGAGAAATATTACTGTTTTATTAGTACTAAAATGTATTATGTAATGAATCGAATAGTGAAAATTGTTATATGTAATTACAATGTGAAATCGTCGTATCACCCATTTTTATTATTTTTGTCATAGAGTTTCGGGTCAATTTTAATTTCTGCATTAGATAATACGGCATTTTGTGTTTTAAAGATGTTATTTGATTGCTTACTGTAAATTGTCTTTTACAAAGAATTGATTTTCTGCAATGATAAGATGCATAAAATATTTTCTTGTTAATGAATTAATAAATTTTTAGTGCCAGTATTTTCATTGGAATTATAAATGCCATAGTTAAAACTATGATCGTTTAAAACAACACAAACCATGACCAACATATGAATTTTAAACAAAAATTACAAAACATTTTAATATAATGGTTCATAAAAGGTTAATTGATTAATTTTTCAAATCCAGTATATAATGTAGTGGATAATTTAAATATATGAAAAGGAAATATATTCAGTATGTAATATCTTGGACAAGACCGACCAAATAAGAGAGAGGCGCAGCAAAATATTTCTTTTATTTACTGCCCTATATATTTACAACGAACTGCTTGTTTTTCATCTAGGTTAATATTATTTACAAAAACAGATAGTTTAATGACGAAATAGTCCAACACTCAAATCGGAGAATAGGTCACCAGAAAACCTTTAACAGGCTGTTAGCTCTAAATGGCTTCTCCATGACCGCTCCAGAAAACCTACGATCTTTATCGGGTAGACCCCAACATAGAAGCCTGATTCACACGGAGCTTCTCAAAAAAATTAGGAAGAACTTTTCCGCTCCCGAAGTATCTCCAAATTCTAATTCAAAGTCTTTCTCTGCGCACACACACAAAATACATCATATATCCGCCTCTAATTTTCTTATTGATGAGCTTGAGTTTGCTATCACACAATAGCTGCTCAGCTATGCTTCCTTAATCTTCTCCACTCGACTGAGAAAGAGTCTATTAACGAACCATATTGGTGACCGACCGTCTCTTGAGCATATGTCAGTTACAATCAATTCGCACCTAACGCCGGCTGAAGCGCATCTTGATTTGACACTTAATAACAACGGTTGCTCATGATTGATTGTTTCTTGATGACTTGAAGATTCTCTTCATTAGAGGAAAAAAGTTTAGCATCTGGATGCTTTGACGTTCATCTCCGTTGAAGACATGATGGATTTATTTAAAACGACAGGATCACATCTGTTTTGTCACACCTGGATATAGAAACAATTGACCAGACGCAATGTCGCTCCTAGTGAAAAAGGATCCACATATGGACGTATGTATGTTCTTAACTATGCGTGGGGAGACGGGAGACGTTACATCAGGTATCAATGCTATTAATCATATGAGGGAAAAACGGAAACGTTACAATATGTGTGAGGCAGTTTCTTTGAATAAAGGTGTTAATGGAGAATTCTAACATGTTAAATTAGTGATAAAAAGCTTTTACTATGTGATTGTGCGTACTCTTTATTATTATTGTAGCTCTTAATGACTAATTTTATATAATTTAAATTTAATAAATTTCTTTTAGTTCTGATCCTTCTATGAAATCTGACGATTTGGAAAAGCTTATTATTGAACTAGATGAAGAAAAAAAGCGTTTGCAGTTAAGATGTCAAGAATTACAGATGAAAAATTCGGTGATCTTAGAAAAGTTAAATAGGAAAACTCAAGAGTTGCAGCTTACTGAAGCAGCTAAGGAACAAGAAGTTGTAGCCTTGCAATTCCAGTTAAATTTCGAAGTCTTGAAATACGAAAGAGCTATAAAAGTAATTTTTTCCCCTTTTTTTTGTCATTAATATGAACACCAATATAAATTAGCATTACCAGTATCGTCCTATCCTATATTCTTTTTCCTATCAGAAAAAAGTATTTTCAAAATTGAGATTAATTTAAATTCTCAGTTGCTCATCATAAGCTCAAGACTGATTGGTCAGTTAATAATATAATTTTTCTTATAGTTGAGGCTATACAAAACGATACGATACAAAACAAAATGATTCCGATACAAAAATTGAAATTCACACTGAAGAAAAGCACAAAAATAACTTTTTATAACAAATAAAGGATAGCAATATGTATTTATTTACAGTTGTGAATATGTATTTATATTTATATTAAGGATGAATATATTTGTTTAAAATGCGAATTATTATTATTTTCTTTTTATATAATTTGAATAATGATTTGTTATTTGAAAAAAATCTATAAATTTTCGTAAATGAAAGTCAACACTAATCAGGTCTGGTGATATAGGAGAAAATTCAACTAGTCCTTATAAGCTTATCTATCATAGAACTCAGCATCCAACCGTAGATTTACAACTGTGGTATGCTGAGGAGGAGCACCATCTATTTTCGACTACATCCGAAATAATTACTGTTCATAGATTTAGTAACATCATTCAAATTTGCTAAATATATATAGGTCACTATCGAGCATATTGTTGAACAAAATATGACCAATCAAAAAGCTTCTAAAATGCTACATCACAATTTGTAGAAAATTAGCTAATGGTCAGCTCGTAATATAAAGATTGAATTTTTCCCACTTGAAAAGTTATCGCTTTGACATTTAATGCTTTCATCTTGATTCAAGCGAAATTCGTCTGACCAGATTATACACTATCTACCAATAAGTAATTGGACACCCGTGATAAAAGATATTAACACAGTTTATTCATTTTTAATAGATGGTAGAGCCTTCACTATAGGCAATAACAATTTTAACTTTCTGAAGCATGCTTTCCACAAATGTTTGGGTGATGGACAGTGGTATTTTTTTTTCACTTGGCTTGGAGAAGACAAGCAAATTCTTTGGATGGTTGCCACACCTCTTAATTCGGCGATACAACTCATACCAGAGGTTTTCTATAGGATTCAAATCTGGACTCTACATGGGCCATTCCAATCAATTCACCCCATTGTCATCGGAACAGTCCATATTGGACCTCGCAACATGACAAGTGGCATTGGCATCTTGGAAATAATAATTATCCAGCCCATGAAATTGCTACATCATGAGAAGCACATTGTTGTCTAGAATAGTGGGGTAGGAGTCACCGTTAAGCTGACCATGAATCGAGATCTGGGGGCCCAGTCCATAACACAAGAAACAGTCCCAAACCACAATTCCACTTTCATTAAACTTTACATCAAACAAAACACAATACATTCTGGCAAAAAGCATACGCCAAACTCAGACTTTGCAATCAAATTGGCCGAGATTGTACTTTCGACGTGCTTTACACCATCTCAGTCGAGCAGTTTATTGGCTGCTGGATTTTGTAATCAAAGGCTTGTGAACGATAACACGACCATGAAAACCTAGTAAATAGTCTTCCTTGTGTATGGATTTTATCGGATCAACAGTTTGGGATGCTTGTTGGAATTTATGGAGTATGTGTGTCATCGGTTTGTTACGATTTTTTTTTTTTTGAATTTCTTTGGATAGCACTAATCGATTTCTATCTTTTAGTTTCGTGAATCGAAGCACATTCTGACAATCACCATCCACTTCTTAATCACAAAAGCCACTGTCGATTTTGGAATATTTAACTCATTAGATATGTCCCTTAATAATCAGCCATTTCTATGATATCCAACTATTACGCCTTTCTCGAAGTCAGACAGCTCCGAATTTCGTGGCATCTTCCACGCTACTAATCCCAATGTTGTTTCCTACGAGATATATACGATACCAAAAGAAGGCGTAATGTTGATCAGGACCGCAGGTATGCTTACTTGCATGGATGTTCAAATATTTATTGGTAGTTAGTGTATTTCTGAGAAACGAATCGGAACCCAATTGTAAAATCTTAGACATTTATCAGGATCGATTGATCTATTCCATCTAAATTTATGATAAGCTCCACTAAATTTCAAAATACGCATATCTTAGCCAATTTTGTAAATAGAAGCGTTGACTTCGTATTTGCATATACAAATGTAAGAGAAACATTTTACTAAATAACACTTTCACACTGAGGAGCTGTATGAAATTTTGTACGTGAATAAAATTTTAATTTCTACTTCTACAAGAGCTAAAGTGTTTTCTTCCAATTTTCTTCTTTATTTAATGAAGCTTTTTAATTCGAAGTAAATCTCTTCGTTCAGTATTTGGAAGAAAAAACTTTCGACATTCTCCTTCGCGCGCGCGCGCCCGCGCGTGTGTGTTTGTGTGTGTGTGTGTGTGGAGAGAGAGACCTTTTATAGATTAGTATTATTTATTTCAGTTATATTTTTAAAATTTGTTTCTGAACTATGTGTTATTTTATAGGAATATAATGACAATAATGAAGGGTTGAAAGAAATGAAACAGAAAGTTAGTGATCAGGAACAGCTTATACTAACTCTTGAAGAAACTTTAGCTGAAATTCAAGTGGAGAGGGAAGGCGAAAAAGAACATCAGTGGGAGCAGGTAATTTCTAGATGGAAGTTGCGTCATGTGTATTTTCTTTTGCTATAAAAAATAATTTTTAGTTATTTAATTCTCTGTTAAATTTATTGAGTATTTCTTAAAGTTCATCACCTTTTTAAAAGTAAATAAGTTAGCAACAGAGAAAGATTGGTAGAAGAATGAAACTAATTGTATTAAAATTCTGAAAGACATAAAAGTTCTACTGATGTTTCAAATTTAGGGACAAATGTTCGCGACAGGTATCGCTTGCTATGCGTGACAATTGCAGGTGAATCCCTTGTAAGAGTAACCTACTTTTTCAAAAACCTATTACTGCTTAATGTTATGTTGCAATTTTCGATTAATTTGCTACCTGTAATGGGCTTTTAGACAATTGGACATATTGTATATCTGTGTTAGGCACTGTATTGTATATTAGGGTTGGTTTTATCTGTCCACCATCTATTAGTGGTGTTACATGTCCTGGATGCCATTTATAAATGATGAATGTGAGCTCAAGGTAACTTTATTTCACGCACTCATAAAAGAATTAGGTGAAGTAAAAATATTATAATCTAAAAAAAATGCGATCTTGTTTAATATTCATTTTTTAAGTCTCGGTAAATAAAATTCAAGAAGAAAAGTTTCCATAAATTTGCTGTTTTATTGAGTGGAAAATTTATTTACCAGATGAGCTGGACAAATAAAATCTTGCATTTGATCATAACACTAAAATTGTAATATATATATATATATATATATATATATATCAAATATCGATATCGATATTCCTCAATGGAAAGTGTTTCTCGTGCGTCCGTCCATGTGCATTTAATAAATCACCAATGACGGATAAATAAAATTATGTTTATGGTATTATTTTCAGAGTTGTTGATTTATATCAAATTTTATACCATAATCATTAAAGAATTGATTGCCTGTTGATCAGTCTATTTGTGGGTAGATGGACACTGTTATATCCAAAATCCCTTCTCGGTTATCTTGCAGGGTGATGATTTTAAATGTCTGTCCTGAAACTGGAATAAATATTTGACACATCTACAATTTTGCTACAACTTGACCCCATACACAATATTATTTATTTAATTTATTGAGTTTTGGAATTATGATGTCCACCTGCCCACAAATAGACCGCTTAAAATTCTGTTCTCAGTTTTCTTGCATAGCGGGCGTTCGGAGCTGCGAGACATTGATTTCTTTCCTCCTTTCCTTCTTGATTTTTTGACGAATTCAAAGTTATTTGATGTCTGCACTATTGGTCAAAAATACTGCATGTGTGAGAAATTCCACTTTTTTTCAAGAGTAAGCCAGAAAAAAAAAATTTTTTCATTTAAAGTAATATTTTTTTAAGTTAATATGTTAAATTAGTCTATAGGCAATATATAATTAAATTATTGAAAAAAAATTATTTAATATCAAAAAGAACAAAATGTAGAATTTATCAGTATCAGAATCCATTTTGGCTCCCCGGAATAAAATGAAGAAAAAATTTCAAGTTCTTTTGAAGAGAGTAGATGATAAAAGGGCTCAAGTTAACTGAAAAGCATTCAATATTTGGTTGACCCGCCTCTGGTTTCGATCATAGCAGCCACTCTGTTAGACATGGAATCCAGAAGATTTTGCACCTCTTCTTTCAGTATTTCATTGTGCCAGACATTTTTAATTATTGTTTCTTTAAGCTCTTGTTTGGTTCTGGTATAATTCTTAGTTAAATTCTTTGCCATTATAGTCCCTAGATTCTCATCTGGCGAGTTTTCTGGCGGTTGCGAGAACATTAATGTCATATTTTGTAAACGCAGCTTTAACCTAAAATAACGAGTGTTTCGATATAGATGTCAGAATTGAATTGAAATAAAATTTAAAATTAATTATGGGAATATGTTACGTGCACCTCGACATACTTGTACTACGACTCAGTACACCAACATACTTGTCATCATTCATGGTTCACCGTACAAAATGAAGTCACCCAATTGATTGATATGGA
Organism: Argiope trifasciata; assembly: GCA_026543055.1. Taxonomy (NCBI): domain Eukaryota; kingdom Metazoa; phylum Arthropoda; class Arachnida; order Araneae; family Araneidae; genus Argiope; species Argiope trifasciata. The sequence goes on along the minus strand of JAPMOQ010057606.1, from coordinate 30,952 downwards.
ACGCAGCCCCCACCATTACGCTTTGTAGATGCTTTTATGTACGAACCAAGTATTCGGGCCTCTTATTGCTTTACGCCAAACGTCGGGCATTAAAGAAAATCGACTTTTGTTGTAGAATGTAACTTGTCTCTTCTCCGAAATACTCCAAATTTTGTGCACCTTGGCCTACTCCTGTCGGTTTTTCCACATTGCTGTCATCAATACTGGATTTTTTCCAGGTACTTGTCCCATCTAACCAGCTTCACAGATCCTCCTGCGAAATATTTTACGACTGAGAATGATAGACGTAGACTCGTTCCATTCTCTTGCAAGTGTAGCAGAACTTGCAAATCTATTTTTACGGCATAATCGTGTCGATGTAGCATCAGCAAATTTAGAAGATAACCTTTGAGTCCTTGACAACCTCTCATCTTGAATGCACTTTTATTGGTCAGCTGTTTGAGATGTAATTTGCGTAAATCACTTATTCCTTAGCACTTCTCAAGGCAGTGTACGTTTAATTATTCAAATAATAGAATCATTTACTTTTCAACTAACATGGTTTAACCTGTGCTATCTTGTCACCTACAACTACTAATTGTGGCGAACTGAGGGGGTTACTGTTTACCACAAAAATCTTGAAACATTAGATGAAATTCAAGAGTTGATCCATGATGAGTTACGCTCATATCTATCGATACATTAAATAGGGTGACGGGTTATTTTATTCTTTGTATCATCTCTGTGTTACAAAAATTGTTAATCTTGAATCGATTGTGGTGTGATTGCAACGATTGCTTGCAAAATACATTAATAGCTTTTTTTTCGGTCCATACTGTGACTACAGCATATAGTGCCATCTTCGGTAATATTTGAAACTAAATATTGAAACTTCCCTGTCAGATTTTTACAACTTACAAAATTTACGTATCATTGGATTCATTCTTCTATCGATCTTCGATAAATTTTGTATGCCTCTAACTAATAATTTACATTCACATTGTAAAATTTAATGAAATTTACGTTAAACAAAAAGTTCTTCCTTTGACTTTTAATTTGTACATAATTTAAAATAAACTAATCCCACTCCCTTTATACAAAATATTTTCGGATTTATTTCTTCTCCTGTAATGAAAAAAAAAATTCACTTATTTTATGAGTGCTTAAAAAATTTATTTTGCACATACTGTTAATTAGAAAATTTTAAGCATGTCCTAAAAGTATTCAGTTATCCTTTTTTTTATTTAATATGCTGACTTTTTCTCATAGTCTTTTCATGGTTATGTTAAAATTATATACTATTCACGTGTCTGTTAATTAAAAGTGCAACATCTGTGAATAGATATTTATTTCAGCATATATTTAATTGTGAAAAATGAATTGTAAATTTTTTGATAATTAGTTGTATGTGTCAACTTTTAAGAGAAGATTTTGCATTGATTTTTCATATTTGGCTAATAATTCATACATTGTATTTAATATTATAAAAGTTCATTAACAATTATAGCTTGAAGATATTCAGCTTGCCCTCGCTGCTCGTGAAGAGGAATGCTTTGCTTTGTCTTCCAATATTCGACAAGTAATAAATTATTATGAATTCATGTTCATTATTTAATATTTTTTATTTCCTATTTTCTCTGTTAATTTTTTTTCATTATTGGTAATGAGCTGATCAGTAGACATGCTGAATACCAATATGCATTTTTGTTGAAAAGGCAGAAAATTTTAAAGAGCTTCAAAGACCCAAATAAGTAATTCTAAGAACCTTATATACGATTTATAATAAATTCTGGATTATGTCATGAAATGAAATGGTGGATTATGTCATTGAAAAACGAAACGATGAAATAATTTTTATCTTGTTAATGTTTATTTGCATTTGAAGAAGACCAGAACTGAAGGAAATAAAAATTACTGCTCCATGAAACAAAGAAACTCATTATTTTCCTTTGCTTTTCCTCTGGGTATTAAAAACGTGCTTGGTGGATTTAAATACCATATGCAAAACTATTGGTCAAAAGGTGAACATACTTCAGTTCCATTATACTTTTACATCAAAGGTTAATGTTTATGATCATCCTGTATTTCCAGAGATATGTTTCTTAACTGCTATATCCTTTCGCCGTATGTTGTTTCTTGTGTGCAGGTTGTAAATAAATTGAACAGTACACTCCTGTTTTGTCGTTTAATTGGTAAACATTTTCCTCCACAAAAGATTATTTAAAGAGATGAGAAACAGAGTCATTAATTCTGTAACGCAGTATTGCATGCTAGTTAGTCAGATCTTTTGTCTAATATTTGTAATCAGTATTAGTTTTGAATGGTGTTTGATATTTCTTTTTAATTAAACAACTTTTTAGAGCATTTTGAAATGAAAGTGTAAAATATCCTTACCGGAAATAGTTGACTGTACATTAGAATGAAACGAAAAAATCTATCTTTTATTTTTAATTTATAGTAGTGCGAAAAAGGTGCCTTTTGGTGTAGATAAAATAAATCATAAATATGAAAAATATCTTTATTGGCCACCTGGACGTTAAAGTTTCATAAAACAACCTTTTTGGAACTTTTTCAAAGATTTTTAACATGTCTGCATTATGAAATAAGAAGCTTTAAATATCCGTTGTATTATGAACAGTAATATAAGAATATTTTTGCTATTGCATTGGCATACCACTGTGTCATCGCCAGAACGAATTTTATTGAGGGGAGGTGGATAATTGTCTGCGTTTGGTGACAAGGACTGAGCTGGTGTCAGGTCAGTAACTTTGAAGAATTCAGTTGAGTTGGCTTTACCACTCCTTCTATTGTATAACTGATTTCTTAGTTTATGTGCTTTGTAGTAAGTATACATGGCTCGGTCTAAATTAGTAAAGACAAGACAAATGTCGGAAAGTCTTATTTTGCTGAAATTTAGCAATTTGCTTGAACTGCTTGTTTACGAATAAGCATACGTAAGACATAACCTTAAAATTGCTTCAGAGTATTTTTTTATTTCCCAAAATAAAAGAAATATGATCAAGATTCTAGCAGGAGGTTTTTGGAAATAATTAAAGTTATCATGCTAAATACAGGAATTACTTTAAGCCTAAAAGCAGAAATGGATTGGATAAGTTTGATTCCTACTCAAAAAATTTAGGGAAGAAGCTAAAGCTTTATGCCAGTAAGTGTGCAAAAATTTCCCCAGCTTCCTTGTCACAATGACAAAAACAGAAAGTGCTGTGAAACTGGTGGCTGAATCGGCTCAAAATATCTGTAGTTCAATTGCAAGAGGAGCATACATAAGAGCAAAAATTGACTCACATGTGAATATGTCAACAGGTTAATGTAGCAATGAGATAGAAACAAACCTTTTTATCTGTAACATTTGTAATTATTAAGGATACAAAAGTAAAACACAAAATTTGTAATTAAAAATATTTTTTAACCATATTTTGCAACTAATAGCTTTTTTCATTTGTAATGCCTACATATTTATTTAAAACCATCTTTTTTAACGAAATATTCATACTTTTATTTTTACAAAATTTAAGCTTTTGCAGGACGCCGAGTTATAGTATTGCTATCAAAAATTTTTTTAATTCTTTTTGAGCCTAAAGGCCAACTTTTCATCACTATTACCAAACTAAAATCGTAAATTAAAGCCATTTTTGTTCCACTCTATTGCACAGTGAACCATTTCTAAGAATTATTACAGAAAATCTTTCGTATTGTATTTTTGACATTCTTGTTTTATATTGTATAAAAGTGTTGTTCCCATGATATATGTAATGGTTTCTCTAAATCTAATTGAAATATGAATCAATTTCCAAATTTTAATCTTAATTTAGCTGTAATATGAGCTTTATTCTAAAATGGCTCCTTGTCTCCGGATCCAATTTTATTTCTTATTGGATTAATGATTAATTAAAGTTAAATTCTGCAGGTCCTCATGCTCCAAGTGTAAGGATAAAATTCTTTAAAGTTTACCACATTCTTTTAAAGATTTCTAAACTTCCCTTTCCTAAGATTACATATGTCAAATAAATTACAATCAAAATGTCATTGAGGAAGAAAGTTCGTTTTTTTTTTTTTTTTTTTTAGCTTCTTCTGCTCTAGGGTTCCGATGTAGACGGACGTCAATTTTATAATCGCTTGTTGTACATAAAATGATTCCCGTGGTGGAATAAATTGGTTTAAAATTTTCCAAAATTTATTCTATTCGACTCCTCAACTGCTAAAAAATATGTTTACATTATATGTAAATATTATTTTTTAGGCAGAATCATGGCCGAAGACAGAGAAGACACTTTGAATTTTTAATTTCGTTTTATTCCTTTATTGAAGGCATGAATTATGTATGAAGGCATGAAGCAGAAGCAACGAGCACATCATCACAGAATGACACGAGCAAAAAGGAGGCAAAGCTAAAAGAGGGAGAAATTATTTCCCCCAGTGTTTATATACTGTGAGATTCTGATAGGGATTTCTTTAGAATTGTCGATTTTGGTAAGGCAGTTATAGGGATCTTTTTAGAAGAATGTCTTAAGGCGGCAATTTTTTATGCCTGCATACGGAGTGTGAGAACCCCCGATTTAAGCATTCTTACAAAGCTTCAGGAGAATTAAGTAAATGTGTAGAAAAGGTGGAATGGGATCAGGAAAAATTGAATATTTTAGAATAAAGTTAATATGAGCTAAATTAAAATAAAAATTTGTAAATTAGTTACGTTTAAATTAGATTTTATTAAGTTTGACTCATTACACATGCACGCATGCACGCGCGCGCGCACACACACACACACACGTATATATATATATATATATATATATATATATATATATATATATATATATGTCCAAAATTCAGGTGACAAAAGTGTTTTTCAAAATAATTCTAAATGGCTACCAGTAAAATTTTAACAAATTCTATATTATATATTGTGAATGAACGGTAACACGATATTAACCTGTGTTGTGGGGGGAAAATGTTGTTTAGTATTAGTTTTTGAGGAACTGAAATTAGACTGTTCAAGCATCTGGGAGTTTTGCCTGCAAATTTGTGAATATTGCATCAAAACAAAGAAAAATTAACCTGTTTCCAGTGAGAATGAGTTCTCATAATCATTTAGACGATTTCTTGAGATGAAGAGCCGTTGGCAGGCTTGAAGCTGGGCAGTCTCAAGCGGGGGTGGCTTGATTGTTACAAGTGGCGTCGAAAGTGGTATCCAGGTTGTGGAATAAATTTCAAACAAGTGGTACGGTAATCAGGAAGGCTGGCTAAAGTCGTCGCAGAGCAACTACGCCTGCACAGGAACACTTTTTGGCATTAAGTGCACGATGGCATAGGCTGACAACAACTCCGCAACTTGCTCTTGACTTTGCTGCCTGCATCTGGAACAAGAATTTCCAGATAAACAGTGTACAGACGTCTAGCAGAGAGGGCCCTTTATGCCCATAGACCAGTTGAGTGCGTTCCTTTGACTTCATCCAACAGAAAAGCCCGATTGTTGTGTGCTAACACATCAGTCTTGGGCATAGCAAAATGGGGGCGTGTTCTTTTCAGCGATGAATCGTGATTTACCACACAGAGTGACATTCGTCGAATCTTCATCTGGAGAGAGCGAGAAGCTCACTATCATCCCTCCTACGTGAAAGAAATAGACAGATTTGGTGGCAGATTAATCCTTGTCTGGTGCAGTCGTACACCGCTACACGCCTTAGATGCGGGTACTGTCAATTCACATCGCTATAGGGATGAGATAATTGAAGACTATGTGAGGTTGTTCTAGGGTACTTTATACCCACACTTCATGATAATGGACGATAACGCGCGTCCACACAGAGCCCATATCGTTGAGGATTTTTTTGAGGAAGAGGATATTTGACCTATGTAATAGTCCTCGAAGTCTCCGGATCATAATCCTATTGAACATGTTTGGGATGATCTCGGAAGAGTCATTACACAGCGTACCCCCCCCCCCCTTCTAATACCCTCCAAGAGTTAAAAGCTGCGCTTTTGGAAGAGTGGGCTTTGTTGTCCCAAGCATTTATTGACACCTTCATAAACAGAATGAAAGCTCGTTATGAAGCTTGTATTGCGGTGCATAGTGGTCACACTACATATTAGACAAACTTTTCCCGAGATAAATGCCTTATCTCTGATTCATAATGTAACACTTTTTGATATACCCTGTTTCTTAATTCCCAATTAAAATTATTTCTATGTTGTTATGTGTTTATGTTCTTTCTTCCATTGTAGTGTACCTCTGTGCCAAATTTCGTGGTACCACAGTAAATAGTTTTTCATTTTAATAGATTTTATGTTTGTGACCTTAATTTTGGACATGAGTTTTTATATGTGTTTGTGTGTTAGTGTGTAATAATGTTTTAACCAATAATTTAAATCTAAATTAATTTATAAAGTTCTATCTTAATTTAGCCCATAGTAACTTCATTCTAACATATTATCTTATTTCCTGATCTGATTCCATTTCTCTTCTGAATTAATTCACGAGAAGGTTTGTAAAATTGCTGAATCTGCTGAAAGCCGACTTTCACACGCTCCTCGTGAAGGACTAAAAAAATGTCCAATAAGCAGTTCTTTTTTAAAGATCCCAGCGTTTTTTTCCCTTACTTCTGTTTGACGTTCGGAAATCCGACTCTTAATGGTATATTAGCACTGTAAAAAATATTTTTCCTATCAAAATGTTATATAAAAAACGAAGGAAAATTAATTTCTGCCTTATATACTTGTCCACACTGCTTATAAATATGCAGGCCTGTCTCTGGAGATGGAATAAAGTGAACTTTTATATATATATATATATATATATATATATATATATATATATATATATATATATATATATAAACGATTTAAATATTGTGGAAAGCAGATGGCAGGTTCGAAGACATTGTATATACACTGAAGTGACAAAAGTCATGGGATGACTGTTAATATCGTGTCGGTCCTCCTTTTGCCCGGCGAAGTGCAACAACTCGACATGTCATGGAGTCCACAAGTCGTTGGAAGTCCTCTGCAGGAATATTGAGCCATGCTGTCTGTATAGACGTCCATAATTGTGAAAGTGTGGATGGTGCAGGAGTTTGGGCATGAACGGACCTTTCGATGATGTCATAAATGCTCGATGGGATTCATATCGGGCGATCTAGGTGGCCAGATCATGCGCTGGAATTGTCCGGAATGTTCTTCAAACCAATCGCGAACAGTTCTGGCCCGGTGACATGGCGCATTGTCATCCATAAAAATCCCCTCGTTGTGTGGGTACGTGAAGTCCATGAATGGCTGAAAGTGATCTGCAAGCAACTGAACATAACCATTTCCAGTCAATAATCGGTTCAGTTGCACCAGAGGACCGAGTCCATGCCATGTAAAAACAACCCACACCATTATGCAGCCACCACCAGCTTGAACAGTGCCTTGCTGACAGTTTGGGTCCATGGCTTCGCGGGGTCTGCGCCACACTCGAACTCTACCATCAGCTCGTAACAACTGAAATCGTGACTCATCTGACCACGCCACGGTTTTCCACTGGTCTAGGGACCAGTCGATATGTTCACGAGCTCAGGAGAGTCGCTGCAGGCGATGTCGTGCTGTCAGTAAAGGCACTCGAATCGGTCTTCTGCTGTCATAGCCCAAGGAAGACAAATTTCGCCGCACAGTCCTATCGGAAACGTCCCTCGTACGTCCCACATTGATTCCTGCAGTTATTTGACGAAGTGTTGCATGTCTATTAACATTGACTATTCTACACAGACGTCGGCGGTCTCGGTCGTTAAGTGCAGGTGGTCGCCCACTGCGCTGTCCATGATGGGATGTGATGCCTGAAATTTCATACTGTCGGCACACTCTTGATAGTGTGGATCTCGGAATGTTGAATTCACTAACGATATCCGCAATAGATTGACCCATGCGTCTAGCTCCAACTAACATTCCACGTTCAAAGTCTGTTAATTCTCGTCGTGCCGCCATAAATCACGAAAAACCTGTTCACATGAATAACTTGAACACAAATGAAAGCTCTGGAAAACGAACTGCTCATTTATACTTTTTCGCTGCGATACTACTGCCATCTGTATATTTGCATATTGCTATCCCATGACTTTTGTCACTTCAGTGTATATATATTGAATAACTGCTATTTCACCTCTCAATTCTGAAAATTTTCTTCTACTCGCTTATGAAAATGGTTGTCATAAGTTAACTACTTTAAACTGTTTTTAAAAGGAAATCATTTTTTGTGATTTAAAAATTGAAAATGTTTTTTTAGACGATCAATGAAATATTGTTAAATTTTTCAGCTTGAAGAAATTAAACTGTCTAATATGAAGGATAAAGAAATGCTTGAAGCTGAAATACTGCATTTACGAAATGATATTAAAGAACTACAGAAAAAAATAATCAAGCTTTTAAAGTATGTATGGTATTAGAATTCTGGTGTTTTGTCAGTATTCTGGTGTTTTCATATATTGATTTTCTTGTTGATATTTGCTATTTTTGCTGTAGGTTGCTATTTAATAGCTTTGTTAAAACTGTTGACATCGTGTTATCAAGTCATAGTTTCTTGTGTGGATAGCTGATAAAATTTTAAGAATTTCCTTTTGGAATTATAAAACGAAAACCAGAATATTTAACAATCGAATATCTCTTGTTTGGAAATTTTGATAAATCTTCTTCATAATCCAGTTTCTTTAATCTCTGTATAATGACTATTCATAATTATTCAGTTGTAAAGAGATTGATTTTAAATTATTTCAAAATCAATATTTTTTTTCTCTCAACTGTAATAACCTTCTCTCGTATTTAAATTTTGATCTCATTTTTATTATTTATAGACTTTTTTTTGTATATTTGAGCCTTTCTTTGCTTATTTGTAAAATTCAGGCGTAATTGAGTTAAGTGCACATAATTAAGACTGAAGTTCAGAAGGCGCAATTGAGTGCATTTGCAAGATTTCTCAAACTCGTTTGACAGCATCATTTAGTGACATCGTTGACTCTCTGATTTTAGTTCATTTTTATTGCATAAAATTTTAATTTATTTCATTGCATCACAAAAGCCAAATTTTAAAAGCGATTAGTTTTTTTAAATGATTTCTAAGTAAACGGACTCGGTTATTTCTACTTATAAAAAAGAAACAACCAACTGAAGGGGTGAAGATTCAGAACTAAACCCACTCTTTTTCCCTATTAAAAAAAAAAAAAAAAAAAATAATGTAACATGTTTGAAAGGCGATGCTCGCAAGGTTTTTGGTAAACTTATGACATAAATTTTTGTTTTTGTTTTATTTGGTGCCTGTTAAGTGTCTTTTTTCACTAAGCATTTTATAGTCGAATGAATAGCAAATCTTGTTACATAATTTACATATTACATACTTTTATTTTACTCAAATTCCTTTTTTACAACGATTAAGTAGACATAAAATTCTTTATCTAGACTTGGTTGTGCTAAATTTAAAGCAAACATGCATGATGTGGTCGAACATAGATGACTGCCTAACTCAACATAATGCATGCTGTTCTTTTACCCTTGTGTGTGGTAACAATAACATCAAACCAGATCCATGAGCCCGAACGCCTTTAAACAATGTAACACTGCCTCAGGACTCGATAACAGTTGACCTTCATTGAAACATGCAGGCTAAAATGTGCGTAGGAGCAGTTTCAGTCGCATTGCATTGTGGACATATGGGATAAACTTGGTGACATGACATCTTACACGAATGTGTCCACTTCGAAATCTAGCGAGAGTTGTCTGATTGCGCTTGTTGCTAATTCCAACTTTTGCAATTTTAATAATTTGCACATTTAACTTTTATAATATAGAGTGTTGTTAGATGCGATAACCCTGTTAAAATTTCAATTAGAAGAAGTTTTAATGCCCATTTTTAAGGGAAAGGGGAATCTAAAATGTACTTTTATATGTATGGTAGTTTTGTGATACAATTGTACAAAACAAAGTTAACCTGCTTATCTAAAAAATCCTGTTTCGATCTAAAAATGTTAATATTTCTCAGACTTCTAAAACTTTACGTTTCTTTCTGAAATAATATAAAGCTGATAAAGGCTTTAATTATATGCTATCGGATAGTAAGGAAATAGCGTCCTCTTTAAATGCTGATATTAGTTTTGAAAGTGAAAACCAAAGGAAACAAAAGACGAATAATTAAAAAAAAACAATTTTCTTGTAAAAACGAAGGCTAGGCAGTGTAGAACGAAGAATTTTTTTAAAATTTAATATTAATTATTCCATTTTTTAATATTGAATAAGTTGCGATATCGTTTTGAAATAAAAGGTAAAATAACTTATTTTCTCATTCAGAAGTTTTTTAATTTTTGATGGACTGTTTTTTTTCCCCAGTAAATATTTTTACGAAACCTGCTCAATTTATTCTAAAAATGGAAAGAAACATTAATCGATAAAAATAAAAGTAACTTAAATTACATGGAATTTTAAGGAAAATGGAAGTTTTTTCCCCTTAAATTTTAGAGGAAATGTAGTATTATTATTTGAAACTCTAAGCTGTATCTTTGTTCACGAAATTGTATCCTTTTCTAACATTTACATTACTTTATGTATTTTATTAACAATTCCAACCTAAGAGAAGGCACAGAGACCATTTTCAAAACTGAACATAACTAAAAATTACTCGAGATCTATTTTGGGTCAAGAGAAATAGGCAAATGTATTAAAAGTGATATTTTTAAAAAAAAAAAAAAAAAAATACAGATTTCATTGTGAATGAATTTGATAAGAACATAATTTATGTCAAAGTATTAATTGAGAACAACCTGAAAAATTCAATTGCTATAATTGAATTTCTTCCAAATGTTAAAACTATATTCTTTAAAATTGTTTCAGTGTATTTTTTATTATAGATTTGTTATTTACTTTCATTACATAATAGATCAGTGTTTACATAAAAATACAGTTAATTTATTAATATGTTTTAGTGTTAAAAATAGTTAAAATATTATTTATTTACCTACATTTTTACATGCCTGATTGTCTATACTGTTTTTAAACATTTAGCATATTGCATATTGATCTGTTTTCTAATTATGAGATGATAGTATTAAGCACTATATTTGGTATTAGATATGTATAGTATATTACTTTGCTTCTCTTTTTATGCCATGTTTTATAATATAAAAATATATACAATTATTCAATGAAAGTATTTTAATGCAGATTTTGAGAAAGAAAAAAATATTTACACATTTAAAGAAATTTAATGATAACACGTAAATTATTTGATTTTCCTATATATTTGCCAATAAAAATTCATTTCAAGTATTGACCACAAACCTCTGCCACTGTGCAAAGGCCCTAAACAGATACTTAAATGATGTGTCAAATATGTTTGGCTCGACTCTGGGGTTGGTGATTTAAATATTCATATACTAATGAAGAATAAAGGCTTTGAAATTTCCAGTCTTTTCCTTTCGTTTGGATGGAATTTTTAGATTTCTATTAAACTTTTGGCCACAGTAAAAATTAATTATCTTTTGAGGTGATTGCCTTTCATTGGATCTGTAATGCTGTTTTTAAGTTATATAGTAGTAGTTATGTTTTACTATATTCTTAATTATCTTTTTGGTTTCATTAGGTGGAATTCGTTAGTTAATTTTTTTTGTGAGTAGAAAACGTAGAATCTGAAAAATTAAAACTTTGATCGATTGAAAATTTGTTATCGAATGTTTTTACTGTTTTCCTCTCTTGGCTTAAATAATAAGTTAAAATCAGTTTTTTAAATTAAAATTTTGATTCTTATAATAAAAACAAAATGAGATGTCATTTATAAATAAGAAAATTATCTTCTTTAGTATCAAATAAGCATCTCTAAATATCAAATTTACTAAAAATGTGCTTGATCTTTGTCAACTATGCTAGGGAATCAAATATGAAAAATTTATAAACTTGTATTCTATAAATTACGTTATTACTTTTTCCATTTCTTTTCATTTCATGGGCCTTAGTTTCAAACACTTCACTTCTAATAATTCTTATGCAATATCAAAATGTCGCAGTAATCTTATAAAGAATTAATAATGAATGCATTATTAATATTATTTTTTCAGTAATTAACATTATTTTTTATCCATTATGAAAATTATATGTAAAATACAGTGGTACTGAAATTTTCAATTGCATTAATAAGTCTTGTATTTGTATACCATGGTAGAATCGGATTATTGTTAATTCATCACTACAATACTTTCAAAAAGTATAAAATATGAAGTATAAACTCCAAATCCTTCCACTACCATCACTAAAACTGGCAACTGAAACGATCTAGTAGCACAGAAATAGGGAGAAAAAAATAGATACTGTTGTTATTTATTGAATATCTTATAGAAAGAGAAGTTCTCCATTTAATGGAATGCTGTGTTGATGATAATTAACTAATTTAGCGTTTTTTACGCATCTCTCAATGCTGTTCGAAGCAGCATTTTGATTTGAGATAGTCATAATAAAGAGAGGAAACCTGAAACGGTTGTAATTGGCTGAACACTGAACTAAGTGAAAGTAAAAAAATAAGAAATAGAGAATATTTATTACATGGATATACATGTTACTTGAATTTCTTTTTCCTCCTCTCTCTAATTAAAACCCATTAAACAACTGCTTTCATTGTGAAGTAATTTAATTATTTACCGATCAGAAAAATCTGATAAAAAGATTGGAAATTAAGTTCCAGCTTGAATAGCACTCTAATTTTTAAAAACCTTTTATTCTTTTATATGTTGTAATCTAATTGAAAGCAACTGAATCTAAGTAGATATAAGTAAATTTGTATCCGCTTTCAGATATCTGAAAAATTTTATCAGAAGATAAAATTATGTCTTTCACCAAAAAGATTAAAAAGCGTTGCTGCTTATTCCATTAAAATGACTAACTCATTTATTGTCATGTTGCATGAAATTAGAAAATATTGTCTGATTTATAAACTGTTCATGATGTGCTAATATATATTAAGTAAATTATTTATAATATCTTGTTTGTATGAATTCACTAAATTAATTATTGATTTGTAATGCATTTAAAAACAAAATGGCCTGTAAATGAGATTTTATAACATGATATCTCTTGTTTTGCATTTTTTTTTCTTATATTTACTTGTATACTTCTTTTCAGAGAGAAAGATATACTTTGGAAAACAAATGACCGACTGAGATATTTACACAAAATTCAGATCAATGATCGTTGGATGGATGATCATGAAGTTTCAAAGTGCTTGGGTTGTAGAAGCCAATTTTCTTTTCTGCTTCGAAAAGTATGTTTATTCACCGCCAATTTCTTAAAAAAAGTAATATTTGTTATAAAATTTATAGTTCATTTCAGAATTTTTTTATTAAGTTTTCTTTTGATGTTTTAAGTGCAGGGCAGTTGTGCTAGTAACCAATTATTATAACCATCTCAGAAATAATAGTTAAATTAGTTGAATAAATATCATGTTTGCTGAAACATTCAGAGACAAGTTTTATTTCAACCATTTGGGTTTTTATTTCATTTGCTATTTGTTGGAAATAAAACAGTTCCCAAAAGTTTAATTATCTTTTGATTAATTTTCTTTAAATATTATTTCTCTGAAAGGTGTATTTTTCCTAACATTTTTATTAGTATCAATGTTATTTTTTTCTTGTATCTTTTAGCACCATTGTCGCCATTGTGGCAGAATATTTTGCCATTCTTGTGCAAATAACTGGCTGCTGACTCCATCTAGTAGGTATGTATTTCTTTCCTTTTGACGTATATTTTTTGACGAGTAAAAACTTTATTAAAAGTATTTTTTAGGAAACAAATACGTGTTTGCAATGAGTGTTATATGCAGCATATGGAAATAAAGACAGATGTCAGAAAAGACAGTAATGTGCAGTATTTTGATGACAGTGACGATGAAGCAGTTGATGATATGTCATTTAATTTTAACAGAAGTAGTAGCTTTAGTTCAGGTAAGTTCTTTACATTCACATATTTAAAAAAGATATGATTTTTCCTTTTTATGTATTAATAGTTTTGCAGCTGTGTGTTCATATTACGGGATATAATTATTTTAGAAAATGTGTGCATAACTTGTTTTTTGTTTTTATAGAAAAATAAGAGTATTGACAACAACAAAAGCAAAGCGATTTTGCCGATAGATTTGAATCATTGTTTTAATTGTGTGTTTTATCATAATTTTTATTTATAAGAAATAAATTATCTGCTTGATAGACTTATAGTAGTTTTACAATTCCACTTCCTGTGAAACTATTAGCTGTTGAACACTTTTAACATGGATTAGTATTATTCAATGATAGTGACATGAAATGAATTGTATCAAAAGTTATTCGTCATATATGTATTATTAGTATTACTATTATTGCCGTTTTATAAAATACGCTGAGATTTATAAATTTTGTGGGAACGGTTTTTAAAAAGTTGTTAAAACTATTACGAATGGTTCTTGTAGCAAACCCATATATTTTACATTATAAGTTTAAATATGTACTTTTTTTACATTAATATAATATTTATATCAATCAACATTCCAACAATCTAATTCCAAGAACATTCTAATCTGTTAGATGAGCAATATGAATTATAGAATCCTAGAAAGATGAATTATAGAAATTAAAATGGCAATATTTAGCGATTTATCGCCTACACCCTGCAAATAAAAATGTACCCGTGTTATTTTCTTTTTACGAGATATGCTGATTTTTATATTAACTAGCCCAGAATAGTTTAACCTTAAAGAAAATTCCAAAAATTATACCCAGAAGCTTGTGACATCTATACAATTTGTCCTAGAGCTGAAACTTAAAATACACTTTCCTTTTGTGTATTTTTCTAGAAATAAATCCAAGTATTGCCGATAGCATGATTTCTCTTCCTGCTAGGCAAGCAACTAACCTCAAGCAAAGAACGCACTTCACAATCGCTCCTGAATTACATTTCAATCATGAAATTCAAGAAGTTCCAAAAAAAAAGGTAATTAATATTTTTTCTACTTGGTGCTTTTAGAAAGAAAAATTATCGTATTAAATCTGTTACATATTGTGTCAAACATCTGAATGTTATTTTCTAGATCTTTGAATGATCCATCTCTGACCTGTCACATGGAAGTTGTTGAGAATGACATAAGTGGCAGTCTTCTAATTAAAGCTAAGGAAGAAGCTATTTTACCTATTTTCAATGAAATCAATTCTACTTCAATTACTTGGAATCTTGAGCCACCTTGTGATGTAAATACTTAATGATTTTCATTATTTTCCTTTCTCTTTTGAAATTTTTAAAATGTCGACTTTTTCAAAAATGAAAATGTGACTGCTGTTGAGATTTGAAGTATTTGTTTGCATTTTGTATCTACATTTTGCTAATCATTTCAACTCATGCATTTAAAAAATAACTATATTCTTACTTCGATATCGAACACTATTCACACATTAAATACGCATGGAAATACTGTCACGGTTTCTAGAATTGTCCGAGAACATCCTAGGAAATTGCAAAAGTCTGAATTGCAGCAAAATCTGATTTTAAGCATTCCAACAGTGCGAATAATGCCATAGAAACACTTGCAGTGAAGTCTCTTTAGTACGTTACACATTCGATCATCATTTTTTTAATAAATTGTTTTGAAGCAATCCCTTGAATGACTTATTATATTGATTTTAATGTGCTATATTGAAATGTAATTAATAGTGTGTAGTTATGCTAGTCAATCTCGTATGATCTAAGTGTGATGACATTTTAACTTGAAGCCATAATTTTTCAATGATAGTGATTTCAGTCTCGGTATACTTTTTAAATGATCCCATCCATTTGAAAATTATTATTTATTGGACCAACCTCTCTAAATTTTAGTTTTTACAAAGCAAAAAAACTGCAAGTTCCATGACTTAAAATTTTTTCCGAAATAAAGCAAAAAGTATTTTTGAACTTCTATTCTTCAGGGTTTAGATAATATAACTTTATAACGATTTTTACTTTTTCTTTTTATAATTCTTATAGAATTTTTTCCCATTGAAATCTCTCTTTACATATAAAGATTTGACATAATTGAGACTGCGAGGCGTAATTTATACCATTGATTTGATTTAGGACCATGAAATTTAGAAAATTATTCTTTGGTACTCCAGGCCCACTAAGAACGAGTATTTCGAAATTCTAGAAGTGTAATTAAAAAGTAATAATAAGAGAATTTTAACGCTTTGTCTCGTAACAACAATGCATTTGTGTTTACATCATTTTAAAAGATTAAAAAATAATTTTCTATTATACCAATTTTATTTGGATCAATGCATTTTCCCCTTCTATTTACTTTAGTAATTTTTGAAAATTAATTTTGGACATAATTATACAACAATAATTTTTATTGTAATGAAATTCTAAACAAGGTCATTGCTTCCTAGATCCATTGAATAGCGTTATTTTACTGCTGTTAAAATCGTGATAAAAGAATAAAAGTGCTTTCTTTCCTTTCATTTCATGCGTTGTTCGCAATTTATTGAATAATATTGTACAATTTTATATTTAGAACTTTTTTTTCAAGATGGGGATTCTATTATTGTTTAACGATCATTGCTTTTTTTTTCTTTTTGTGACTGTTATAGAAATTATGTTCCTAATAAAAATTTTCTTTGCAAATAAAGGTTCGACCGGATTGACACAGCAATGCGCAACATAAATCTTTGATAGGAAAATGATTTTTTTTTTTTTTTTTTTTTTTTTTTGAGATATCTAAGGTTGACTAAATGCGGATTTTTCAAAATTTTAATTCGAAGTTTAATTTAAAAATAGAATTTTTACGTGTTTCACAATAACAGCAAAGCATACTAAATCTTTTATTTAAGCTTACAAAAAATTGTTAAGCAATTCATTGAATAAAATTCTTTATTTCATGAATTCTGTTAAATTTGAAAATAATGCGATGCAATGTCTCGTGCTGGCTTTAAAAAGTACTTATAAAAAAGCTCATTTTGTTAAAATTTTCTATTTGCTTCTAACTGCAGAACTTGCTCTATTTTAACTTCACGAATTTGTTTCTATTATTTATGGAAATTAGAATTTGTTAAAGTATGTTCATTTCTTCACAAAGTATATAATCACATTTTTCGACAATTTTTTTTCTAAGCTGAAAGAATAATTTTTTTAATACATATATCAATAAAAAAGCCAGTTTTCATTCAGTTTTCGGTGTATAAAAACGTTCGGAAAAAAGTTTTTCCTGAAGTTCCGAAGTAAGAAGCGATAAATCATTTTTTTATGCATAATCTGACCATTTCTGGACATTGTTATTCTTTTGTTATTATTTCATTGTTATCTCTTTTATATTAAAAATGATTTCAGAATTTCATTTAAAGCAGGCATTATACTATCAGCAATATCATGCCAATTTTGTCATTTTTATGATTTTAACTATTCCCCAATGCTTAGTTCTTATCTGTAAAAAACTGCAACTAAAATTTCTAAATATATCCAGTTAGTATAGGAGGAAATTTAATGTTTCCATCCCAGCTGTGTCGAATCTTATTTGTTGTTATATATATAAATCAAATATAAACTATTTGGTTATGCTATGCCTTTACATCAATGTTGACATTTTCAGAACTGATGTAAATAAATTGGTAGTTTGTTAATTTTAATAAATATTTTTAAAAAAAAACAGATTTTTGTTGATGATCTTATGAAAGTAAATTTCATTTTTTGGTATAGATAAATTCCTATATATATATATATATAGGAATTTATCAAAAAATACAAGCTTAGACGCTCTTCCGATCTCCGTCTAAGCTTGAAATAATGCTTTTTTGTTTTTGTCGGAAATCAAAAAGATATCATTTTCACAATTTCGGTGTTGTGGAATATTTCACAAATAAAAAAATAAATTTTAAAATTTTAAAAATATGCATTTAAAATTATATTTTTAATTTCAATAAAAACTGTGTATTATTATAAAACAGAAAATATTATATGCTTAAAAAATACGCCGGTTTACGTATGCATACTTATACAACGGTGCTTATTTTTTTTTTCTGCTGAGGTACTTTAAAAGTACTTAATTCTCACTATACACCCTGGAGAGGCATTATTGGGCGTTTTATCATGCGTGACACGATCTTTAGTGAGCATTACATTGCGATTTTAGAACGATTTGTCACCACCAGCAAACGAGGAGCGACCTCAAATTGAATGGTTCATGCCAGATCGGACACGCCCTTATCGCAACGAACAGGTGTTTTGCTTCTATACAGTGATTGCGCTGTAATTTTGCAAATAAGCTGGAATAAAACTGATTGACCTCCTTACTCGTCCGCTCTTACCCCACGTGACTACTTTTTGTATGGTTCATGGAAAAACTCTATCTATCGGAACAATACCATGTCACTGGACAAGCTTGAAGAGTCGATCTGTGCGGCATGTACTTTCATTTCCGCTGAAACATTTCAGGGAGTAATAAAAAATTTCGCTATTCATTTGCGCCACTTCTATAATGCGCGCGGAGGACATTTTGAACAAATTTTAAATTAATTCTAAAAATTGCTTGCATGATTTGTTGTTTTATTGTGATTTAACGATTGTTTTTCATTTTAAAAAAGCTATCTTCAGCGTACAGCACCATCTGTGCAAATTTTTAATTAATTAATTTTAAAACTTTTGTATGAAATTCTTACAGCTTTCAAGCTGAGCAGTCGGTTAGCTTCGTTCCTTCACCGATCTTAGTTTCCATAATTTTTAATTTTGAAATCAAGGTATTCAATATGTTCATGCTAAATATGTGCATATTAATTTATGCTTGTGTGATTTTAAGTAAGAATTTTAATTTGCTAATTATAACTATAAATAGATTACGATCTTATTTATTGTTTGTTTTAAATCCAATGCACATCTTTACAGCACACTATGAAATAAGATATTTCATTAGTTACTGCAGCTTTTAATAGAACTTTTTTAGAATAAAGCGTTTAATAGAATAATAGAATTTAATAGAACTTAAGAATAAAGCGTTCGTTTAACATCATTTATTCTTAATTTTAGTATATGAATGTTTGCACTGAGTAGAAAAGGTATCTAAGAGTTTGCAGCGTAGCTATAAATAACATTCTTGAAATAAATAATATAAAATATCTTGCCTGAATAGTTTAAAATACCTCTTCACAATACCCAATACTCTATTGTTAGTATTTGTTTAGCTTCCTATTATGTCTGTTTTCGTCTCGTGTAATGACGCAAGGTAACATGGCAGGAAAAAATCTTGGAGAATCAGTAGATACAGGACAAAATCTTGGTGGTCTGTCTAATAAATGAGAAATCAATTTAGCACGGTTTTTCTTAAGAAACTTGTGACATTTAAGAACACATTAGAAAACATAAAACATTACGCATTGCAATGGCCCATTTCATCCCAATATCATATCAGTTGTAAGTAGTGCATATCCAACGTCTTGGGCAAATACACGAACGCCTTACTCATTTTGCACCTGCAATCGGCTTATCACTCCCTTGAAACAATATACCAAGGTTATTTCATTTAAACTTGCAGTGATTTATAAAATATTTGTCGGTTAATATGATTTACATGTTATGAACTATCCTGTGCCTATCCATCCAATCAGTTGTATTAATTTTAAAATATTAACGATATTTAATTGAGATATTAAAGGCTTTTCATTTTTGTAACACTGAAAGTATTGATTACCACAAATATCAAGAAAATAATTGAAAATATGAAAAAGTTGTAAAATTGTTTTAATGAAATTTTGATATATTAAGATTGATATATAAATATGCTGAATGTTTTGTGTAATGTACTAAAGTGAATGATTTAGACCCTTACATTTAACTGTTTAAAAAGAATTATGTTGGATCTTATAAAAAATTAGTTTTAATTATTGAATAATTTATTTTATTTAATTTACAATAATAGTATTTTTCTTACCTAATAAAGTAATAAACCTTGAGACATCCATTGATTGGTCTAAAATAATGAAATTCAAAGCTTCATAACTCAATTTGTTTGGGTTGATTAAGAGAGTAAGACTTATTTGTTATGTTTGGACTGTTAATGTCTCACGAACAT
Source organism: Argiope trifasciata (assembly GCA_026543055.1). Classification (NCBI taxonomy): domain Eukaryota; kingdom Metazoa; phylum Arthropoda; class Arachnida; order Araneae; family Araneidae; genus Argiope; species Argiope trifasciata. The sequence goes on along the minus strand of JAPMOQ010057606.1, from coordinate 10,902 downwards.
TTTACTAAATATGACTAATGGGATTAAGTGATTGAATAAAAATTTAGCTTTCGTACTTTTTGATCCAAACATTTACGGAGTCAAAATACATATTTAATTCTTTACATCAATTAGAGCACTTTACCAACTGGACATATATGCTTATCTGGTATATAAATAACTGGACATAATGGACATTTCTATACTGGACATAATGGTATAGAAATTAGTATGCCACTATTAGAATGGACACCATGCATATTAACTTTTTGCACTCGGATAATGACTCTCACTCACCATTCAAAATGGTACATCATTTTGACGTTTTATTTATTGACTTTATTTATTAATATTGACTGCTCGAAAATACTCGCTAAAAATTACCTGCTGAGTTGTATGATGCAAATTAATTAAACGGGAAAATTCAACTTAAAACAATGATATGTTTTCATTTTTTCGGAGCAATAAACAAGTTTTTGTATTAGGTGAATAATTATGCATCGAATTATTTTTCTGAGTGCAAAGGGTTAAAACTCCTTTAAATATTGATTTCCATAAAAGTATTTAAGAACATATTGCACTATTCTAAAATTTTGTGCCTTTATAGATTATGGTTTGAGATCTCAGATTCAAAAATTTAGTTTTCATACACAAATAATTAGCTGCACTTTAGAAGTTACATGATTTCTAAAACTCACTAATAATTTAAAGCTTTGATAGTAGGACTTCAAATCATTTGTTTTAAACTTCATATAGGAAAATTAAGCATGTAAATCAACAAGATGCATTTTAATTTCTTGTTAATTAATATGTGATCAAACTTCAACAAAATTCAGTACGATACACAGGGCTATTTGTAAATTATTAATCTACTGATGGAAATGAATTAGTAATTAAATTTATTTATCTTAGTACTGTCATCTTTAAATATTTATCGAAGTGTTGTCCATTTTATAAAATTATAACTATGTGCTAGCTGCAAAAATATATTTTTACATAATTTCTTCTTATTTTTCTTAATTTGTCCCTGTGATATCCATACTAATATCTTTTTCAAATTTAGTTTGAAATTTTCTTTCTTCTTTTAGGCCATTCCTGTTTCCCTTATTTACGAAGATACAACCCACTGCAATCCGAAACAAACTGTGTTACATCAAAGCTCATGTGAAATGGATGGAGTTATACATTTATTTCTGCCTGGACTGTACAAATTTCACTTCGATAATAAATCAAGGTATATAAAAAATGATAAATACTACTTTAACCATTTGTGCTCGCCAAAAACAGTCAGCTGTAAAGAGGTCACACAAAGTATCTAATCTATATAAATAAAAATGAATGTTTGTCTATATGTCTTATGCGATATAATACAAATTATTTTCTCTTATACAAATGATTTTGTATCGTCTTAGTTTTCAAAAAATTATCTTCTCAACTATATTAACTAATTTATGGTGTGAATATATTTTCTATGTTTAATCAATTTTAAAAGAAAATATTTTAATCACATTTTCTAACAAATTTGAGAATTCTGAACGAATATTAAATGAATCAAGGAATGCAATAAATAGTTTCTTTCATTTGCATTCTGGATTAACATCAGGCTTTACAATTCTAAAAGAATACACAAATCTAATATATAAATATTTGCTTGTAGAATAGAATAATAAAAATAGAATAAATACTACTTATGCTTCTTCTATATATATATTTCAGTTTCGATGAATGTATTCACTGTCGACAAGAAAATAAATATCATTCTTCCTATCATCCTTAATTAAACAAAATAACTTTTCAAATTCCAAGCGATATTTGTAAAATTATTTCTTCTGCGGCAGCAACGCGCCGGGTACCGGCTAGTATCTTATAGAAGTCGGGAAAAGAGCTATTTCTTCAAAATGAACTAATTTTTCGATCCAAGACTCATCCTGTAAATTGTGCTCTGGCAAACAATTTCGGTCAATGGATCGCGAACATTTTTACTTCTATGTTAATTGCCAGTGAATACGTCGTCAGAGATTCTGTGGTAAAAGCCTTTCGACGAGCGTGGCATGTCTTTCCAGTGCAAGTGGTTAACTAATTTTTACTTTGTATCGGTATCCCCATATATCCAAAGAAACAAAATCGTTACTGAAAGTTTCAGTATAGAAAGTATATACTGAAACTTTCAGTAACGATATATAATTATTTTAGCTGATGCCGAAGGGAGAGGGGCAGAGCCGGCCTTCTCTATGAAGGGGCCCGGGTGCAAGAAACCATTTGGAGCCCTAAATTTTTAGCAAAACAAAAAATAAAACTCGAACATTTACATGCTTATTTTATGATGGGTGATTTTCTATTAATTACTCCAGGAAAATTACAATTTTTCCAACTCCTTTTTCGATACTTAATATAGCAAGAGCGTTTAAGCATTATACCCATATACTTGAGCCCCCCCTGGGGGGGGCACCTCGTAATTGAGGATGAGATACTTCCGGTATGGTGGTTGAATCTCGCCAACCCGGTGGGTACAATAATAGATTGGGGTCTGCCCCTCCCATCGATGACGGGACGTACTCCCAATGCGGAGGTTTGTACCGTGGCCAGTGATGGCCATTACAACTCAACCACAATTCCTGCCAATGTTGTTGCGGCGATCTGGTCATTCATTTTTACGCGGCTTATCCGTGTGCCTTCGTGGCGGGTCAGTGGTCAATAGTGGGAATTACTTTGTGTCGGTTAGTGGAAATCCTTTCCAATTGTCTGTTGTTTATGTTTAGATTTAAAATTTTACGAAAGTGAATAAAAGGTATTTATGCATCTGTGCTATAAAAATAACAATGTTGTTCTAAAATGTGCTGAAAGTGTTTGATACTTCATTATCTAGTTGTTCCGGTTGCTTTTAATGATAAGTTACAAATACCTTTCCTTCCCATACTTGGTTATTTGCTTTCAAATCTTCATGGATTCATCTTGAAATACAGAAAAGCATGGGCTTCTACGTTTTTATTAGTATGTCATATCATTGCAGACCTGGTTATTCATAACTCTTGTAATTATAATGATCTATCGAGGCACGACAAAGCGAATAAAACCTCTGATTTTTCCTGAGGTGTTACTTTGCTAACGAGAATGCCCATATGTGCAATAAGCAGATATAACTTTAAATGTTTATCACAGTTTGATGTTTAAAAGGACGATGAAGCTATTAAAATGCTACTAAGTTTTTCATGAGATTTAGTTCAAACTAAATACAATCATTATTCCTGGCAAACCAGATGACCGACGAAAGGCGGTTTGTTGCATATAGTTTGTTGCATATTTGTTTGGTAGTTTGTTTTTTTAATCCATGCTCTTCATTTTTTCAAGAAACCAAGACCAAGATAATTTTAGTAAAGACACCTTTTTTATTGATATCGAATTACCTTTGAGGTTTTACTAATATTGACTTAGAATATCTTATAGTATTTAATCTTAAATAATTATGTACTGTTCATTCTAAGATCGCGAGACTAGTAATTTTCGACAGTTGCCCTTCAGTAAGGGATAATGCGCAGAACGATGAGCGGTTATTACACCTCTAATTCTGCGATAATCCGAGTTCACTGTATTGATAAATTTAAGCATCTCCCCCTTCCATCTTTCTAATCTCCACTACTTTGACTAAATAAACGCATCCTGACTTGCGCAAAAGCGCGGAGCAGTTTTCTAATCCAAGGACAAACAGTACGGATCTTTATTCTTGTTTTTCTAGTGAATGCATCACAACAAAGAGTAAATAAAAAGTAAGTCTTCAGTAAAATAGCCGGCAGAGAAAAAAAATATGGTGATTACTTAGCATCTAACCAAAAAGTTTAAATTTAGTACAGCTAACAAAAATACTCTGCATGTCTTATTTTCGTGATCTTTACGCTGGACTCAACCGAGATTGAATTTAAATACTTGGAAAATTCTTAACTTAAATGGTTTTGCCTTCTATAATCTTTTATTATTTTTCAATAATTTATTAATATTTCCGAACATTTCCAACATCTTGGTTTTTAAGCAAAAAAAATGCTGAAAATGGAAGGATTATTTATTATGTAACCTAATTTTCTGTTAAACTTTCAAAGAAAATATTTGTTTTTTTTAAATATCAAAAACTGTTATATTTTCAGATCATCTTCTATGGTGGTACGTTACAGTTTCAAGGCTAGTATTTTGAAGGAGCCAGAGATCTCTGTTTAATCTATTTAAACATGTATTGGATGTATATTTGCAAATTATCTAAGGCGTTATGTGTTTTTTTTTTATCTCTTGTATGTTAGAATTTTTTTTATTTATTTATTGTGATTAAAGTGCCTTGATACATACCGTGACTGTATTTATTTTCAGTTGTAGATTTTTATTAAGAAATTGATTGAATTTCGAATTCCATAACATCTTTATGAAATAATTTTGTAATGCAATAGTTTAAAATAGTTTTTGAACAGTTTGTTCAAAATAGATTTTTTGCAGTTGAAATAGAAGTTCAATAAATGAAATAATGGTCAGTCCTCGCAAATGAATTAATTAAAAGCTCAACGAAAACGAAATTTCAAACACAACTATTCTTTGAAAAATTACTTAAAGATAAGCATTATTGAACCATTTAAGATAAAAATAATGATAATAATTCTATTTGCGAGAAAATTCACTTGAATAAAGTCAATCTACTAAAATATATATATTAAATAAATGTCATCTGGGTAATAAAGTTTGTCTTCTTAACAGTTTTCAATTTTTTCACTGAAATTTCGGAAAAATGGATAAAACGTGAATTACAATATTAATAGGAGGACTTTTTCCAATTTTAAATATTATTTTGAGATTAAGAATTTCAGTATATCAGTTCAGTTTAAAATAACCTTTTTAGTTAATCTCGCCTTAAAAATTATTGGTATTTTCCGAATAGATATACACTGATGGAAAAAAAAATCCCAACACTAGGAAGGAGCTGTGCTAGATAAACGAAATTCGGTAGGCGTATTTATACATCTGAAAGATGACGTCGATACAAATTTCGAGCTACGCGCGTAAGTGTGGCGGTAGTAGCGACACTATGAACATGCAAATGAGGTTTGCTTTGAATAAGCTCTGTAAGGTTCGTGATCGTTATTTACAGTTGAGATTTGACGTAGTGGGTTAATGTTAGTCAAGGATGCCTCAGAGAAGACGAAGAAGCCATTATCAACAGCTCACTGAGTTTGAACGAGGTCGTGCTGTAGGGCTACGAGAAGGTGGGTTTTCTTTCCACGATATTGCTGAAAGACTTGGCAGGAATGTATCCACTGTGCATGAGTATTGGCGGCAGTGGTCAAGGGAAGGTACTGCCTCCAGAAGACCAGGTTCCAGGCAGCCACGTGGTACTACTAAGAGGGAAGACCGTCGTATTCGGCGTATGGCTGTGGCTAATCGCACTGCGTCTGCAGCTGAAATTCGAGCTGCTGTTGGCACCACAGTTTCACAACGAACTGTTACAAATCGGTTACTTCAAGGACAGCTCCGAGCCAGACGCCCTGTACAGTGCATTCCACTGACTCCAAACCACTGCCGTTTGCGATGTGAGTGGTGTCAAGCTAGAACTCTTTGGAGGACGGAGTGGAGATCTGTTGTGTTTTTTGATGAAAGCCGGTTCTGCCTTAGTCGCAGTGATAGCCGTTTGTTGGTTAGAAGGAGGCGGCCAAGTGAACGCCTGCTAGTGATCTGTCTGCGGTCCAGACACACAGGGCCTACTCCTGGAGTTTCGGTTTGGGAAGCAATTTCGTATGACAGCAGGAGCACTCTCGTGGTTATCCCACGCACCCTGACTACAAATTTGTATGTCAGTTTAGTGATACAACCTGTTGCGCTGCCATTCATGAACAGCATTCAAGGGGGTGTTTTCCAAAGGATAACGCTCGCCCTCATACCGCTGTTGTAACATGCTCTACAGAGTGTCGACATGTTGCCTTGGCCTGCTAGATTACCAGATCTTTCTCCAATCGAGCACGTATGGGACATCATTTTACGACAACTCCAGCGCCATCCACAACCAGCATTAACCGTCCCTGCATTGACCACACAAGTGCAACAGGCATGGAACTCCATCCCACAAACTGATATCCGACACCTGTACGACACAATGCATGCACGTTTGCATGCTTGCATTCAAAGTTCTGGCGGTTACACCGGTTACTAATGTACCAACATTTCACATTTGAAATGGCTCTACCTGTGATCTTGGAACTGAAATCAATTAAATATGTTACCTAGACAAATGTATTCCTAAAATTTCATTACTGTACAATATTTTTTTCTTGGTGTTGGGATTTTTTTTTCCATCAGTGTAGGTCATTTAGATAGCACATTTATTACATAAATGTGTATCTTCGAGGGCGCGGGGACGGGAGAAGCGCGAAGCATAATCGTAGATATAGGCCATTTAGATAGCACATTTATACATAAATATGTATCAAGGATGGACGAATAATAGAAGATCTTATAACATGAGTACTCCCCTCCACAGCCATATCTTCGAGGGCTCGGAAGCATAATCAAAGATATAAATCTGCACAAACACGTTCCAGAAAGATAATTTGCTTGCTCCATCCCAATGCATCCCTCCTGCCAGTGATGTATATTTTAAACTGGCTATAACCCGCGACTCTGTTCGCTTGGAAATTTTGATGTATATGTATGAAAAACAATCAAACGATACATTTAAAAGTTTAAGCATATCCGAAAAATATATAACATAAATACAATTTAATAACAAAAGCTCACAACTAACGTAAAACCAATTTATTTACATTGTATACCCAAAATAAAACAAAACAACAAATCAAATCCGTTTTATTTATTGATCGAGATGGAGACAGCTATAACAGTATTATACACATAAATTATAAGCTTTTAATTTGCATGAAAACACAGTTGTCATCACGCCCAAACACCGTTGATGTCACAACAATCACGCTCGAACTTTCAACGCCAGTTGGGGTAACGCACATGTCTGACTTTTCTACGCCAGTTGCAGTAAAGCAGTGCAGATTAGAAATTTTTTATTTCCTTTATTCTGTTTTCTTTTAATTTAAAAGTACTTCAGAATGAATATGGAAGATCGATTCATTAACAACATTTGATTTTAAATACATCAAACACTAAAAAACCCAACATAATCGTTTGAAATTCTGCTAACCCCGACCTGATTTTTGTTGGGAGAAAAAAACCCGGAGCCTTACTTATCTTTGGCGGGATTTGGCCTCAGCCTTTTGATGCGAAAGTTAATTTTTAGTTGATAAAAAAGGAACCACTCAATGAACCGGAATAAAAAGTAGCCTATGTTCTATTCCTGACTCTAATCTATCTTTGTGCTAAATTTCACACCATTCTGCTCAGCCGTTCTGGCGTGATTGAGGAACAAAAGATCATTCATCCAAACTTTATAATATTAGTATAGATAATTCTTGTAAAAGCACACAAATAAAAAAATTAAAGAAAAATAGTGAAATATCTGTCATAGAACATTTTAACTTTGCTTCATTAACAGCATTTGAAAAAAAGAATCTGCAATTAACATTTCTGTTTGAACATATTCTACTTTCATTCATTGTCGTATAACAACTTTTTCTCAAAATGAAGACGTGAATCCATATGCCTATATGCATTTGAATACCTAGTGCATTTACTCTACGGAAAGATTAACTCAATTTAAAGTTAGAGCATCATTTATATATTGCTTTCATTACCAATGATTTCCAATCCAGTTAATGTCTTCATATATTTCAGAAATAGCCTATAACTCCGTTTCATATGTTAAGAAACTATCATTCTTTTTCTTCAAGCTATTTCCAGAATATTCATGTATTATTTAATAGTTACTCAACCAAAAAATGATTTACGATTTTCCCTATTTCTCAAACTAACATCGCTGGCGGTTTTTTTGTTCTTTAATTAGAGGCGATCGTCTTGTCCAAGGATGCCTAGAAGAGCCTCAAAAACAATTTGACAATTTTCAAGAAAATTTGTTTGTAACCTTATTCACAAAGAAATTTCTTGAAAAAAAATAAGAAAATGAAAATGAGTGAATGAAAAGAATCAAATAATACGTAGAGAAAAATAACCACCAAAGAAAAATCAGACCAATAAATAATTTTAAAATAATGATATTCGAAAAATTTCTAAGATATAAAAATTATTCAAGAAGTGATAAATTAACAATGTCTTTTTAAACTAAAAGCGTAAAAAGAATTTTTAGTATTTTCTTATTTGTGCAATAAATGGCATAAATTTTGAATTGAACCATCTGTATCAATAATGGATTCATGTTGTCAGAGCTTCGATTTTTCTTTTCTTTAGAATCAGAGTTGCCAGTATTGAATCGATCTGGATTTTCCTCAAAAGTGCCGTCGCCGTACAAGTCGGATATTTCAGTTTTTATTAAAGTAAAATTTCTTAAATTAATAAGTATAATGTCGCAATATTTTTCTAAATCAATGAAAAATTATTCCTAAAGATTAAAATCTTACAGAAATTTTTACAGAAAAATAATTTTCTGTTTTAAAAGGCGCCTAGAACATTATGCATGGTAATAAGAATGAATTACACTTAAATGAACTGCCACTCTTATTTTTTGACCTAGTATAGAAATTCTGTAATAAAAAAATATAGGCAAGTTCTTCCATTTAAAGGCAAAAAGAGAAGTTATATTTTGATAGTTTCCAATATTTTTTCTGTGTTGTAAAATTTCCCTCCCTTTTTTGTTTTCATTTCTTCTATTACCATCTCAAAAGTATCATTCTAATCCTGTTTAATATATACATATAAATAACTACTAAAATTTAATGTTGCCATTGTTACGAACGTGTTGTTCTGCTTTCCCGCTTTGATACTGTCATCGTAAGGAAGAGAGATTTACAGTAATATGTATTGATAGTGAATAGGTGTGACGTCAGAGGTCCCAAGACTTGGCAACGAATTTGGCGACAAAATGAAAGTACCCGAAACATGGAGAATTTTCCATATCCGTCCACTAGGAGCAGAGATACATCCAGAACGCTTCAGATTGGCCCAGAAGATGTTAGCCCCGTCTTCCCCCCGGTATATATAAGCAAGTCGAAGCTGAGCAGCGGAGAAAAAAGAAAGAGGACCTGAAGAAGAATCAAGGTGTGAATCAAGCCAGAAGCAGCAGATTTGAAGAAAAAGGAAAGGAGGAGACCTAAAGAAGAATCAAGAGAGAAGCTGAAGCTGAACGGTCTGGTGTTCAACGAAGAAGACAAGAAGCGCGGCAGAGTTAATCGAGAAGACCTGAACTGAGAAGTCTTGGAAGCAAAGTCCTGAACGGAGGATTGCTGTGCGGCATATTCTGACGAAACCTGTGTCGTAACCCATTATGTCGTCATCGGGAGCGGAACTGTCCCGAACTGAGGGGTAGTCCCGTTGTGCGAAGTAGTGAGTCGACAGCAAATTCAAGAAGAGACAAAGGAATAATTTCATTCTATTCCGGAGAGACCTACCTGAGCATAGAAGATAATCCCTTAAAGATTCCCTCTCCTACTGATATTTCAATAAAATTATACAATAACAAGTACTAATTTGTGGTCAATAAAATTTATTCTCAAAGGATGCAATATGTTTTGTTGCTTAATTTCAAGCTGTTTAAATTCTATCATTCCTTTGCTTAAAACATATAACATTTATTAACTTTCATTAAATTTATTAAATAAAATTAAATGGTTAATTATTAAAGTGCTTAAAAAGTGGTTCCAAATTTACACCTTCAACACCTATGCAGAATTACATTGAGTTAATAATACTCTGGCATATGTGATTGAGTTCATGGGACGTGAGGACCAGCTTTTTGAGTTAATCAGCGAAGATTTATCAAACATCCATAGACAATTCAAATAGTTAATTCAATTCTTAGTTCAGATATAATCCCAACAAAAAATGAACTGAATCTATCGTTACTTTACATTTGTAGACAACGAGACCGACTCAAGAACTTCAAAAACGGCAGCTGTAACATATGAACAGAAAACTGCGAGTGGTGAAGAATTTCTTGCACGAAGAATTGTCTTCATTTTTCCAAACGTGAAATTTTTTTTTAATTCATATTTTTATCTAGATCAAAGCAACATTCGTCTCACCCAACAACAATTTTCAGAAAGCAAAAAAGTTTTCATTTTCATAAGAAATGGCCTATTTGTTTGATTTTAGACGCCGATCTTATATTCTGTATGAATGCAACTTATTAAAGTTGAAATATTTTCAACAATATCAATTTTGGAATGTTGAGCTCTGGACCTTTTGTCCCTAATCTAGCAAAACGGCAACTTAAAAAATATAGACAAATGTAATTTTTTTTTCATCACATACATGACACTTCATTTTCACTATTTATCTCAGCTCGAAGTAAGAATCCAACAATTTTTAATCACTAAATTAAAAAACCCATTAAAATGTTGGGAACTGAAAACGACATTGCATTATTCTAGAACTATGCACGCATTACGATTGCTTCCAAAATAAATCATCATCCAAATCAAAAGTTTCTTGTTGTCTTCCTTATAAATATTTCCAATTTTTGGCGTAGATCGCAGTTCGAAAACAGTAAAGAAACTTCAAGTTCGCTTTATTCCATCTCCGGAGACAAGCATGCATATTTAGAAGCAAATATGACGAAAAGAGAAGAAATTAATTTTCCCTCGTTTTTATACCCTATTTTGATAGGGAAATATTGTTTACAGTGCTAATATGTTATAGATTCTCATAGAGATTTCTGGCTCACATGCCGAAAGATGCAAGGGAAAAAGGGATCTTTTTTTAAAAAGTATTCGTTTAGGCCAGCTTCGGCTTGTAGCCGATTAAGCATTTTATTAAACTTCTCTGGAATATATATACAGGGTGTCCCAAAAAGATTGAAACGCGCTTTAATTCTTTAAC
>JAPMOQ010057597.1:3779099-3844977 GCA_026543055.1 Argiope trifasciata | reverse complement strand
ATATGTAAAGTATCTTTTTTCCTTCAAACGTATGATGGAAAAAAGATACTTTACATATTCAAACGAGGATCTTAAATAATTTTCTGCAACAGAAGATATTCTTGTTAGCCTTTAATCTAAAATTTCGTGATTTTTTTAAATTCTACAATCGCTTACGACCTATGTACTGTCGTAATTAATAAATATTTTTTTTCAAAATTATTCAAATAGCAAAATTTTACTATACAGAAATTTTTGCTGGAAAGAATAAAAAGACAAAAAACATTACTCAGAAAAACACATGCAAGAGATGTCACTAAACCTAAATTCGTCAGAATGACCTTTTTTTATGGTTTTGAGCGAAAAAAAAAAAAAAAAACCCAGAAACTTTTTTTCATCGACAACAAAATGTTGAAGAAAAAATTTAATTGGAAACAGCCTATTGATGGTAGTGTAACATTGATTAATATGTAGCTTATTGCGTCTGTAAATAGAATTAGAAATAACAAAAACATAAAAAATACTACTTACTTGCTTTATGTTCACATGTAAGTAATTGTTTAGAAGGTCCTGCATTTTTTTCATCCGGAGCTGAGCTCTGATTACCGTCGCTGAAAAAATTTGCATTTTGGTATCATTTGACCATTTTAAATAATTGAATTTTTCATTTTAATGGGAAAAATTTACTGTTCCGTGAAAGTACGATGGATTTAAAACCCAAATAAAAGTTATATAGAATTTGTCGAAAAATGAACAATACATTACAGTTCGTCGATTTGAAAATTATTCAAAATAAGGTTTTCATAAAAATAAAAAAATTATATTTAAAAGAAAAAGTTAAAATTAAAAAAAAAAGTTTTAAATTCGAATGCATTTTCAATCTGTTAGTTCTTCATTTATTGAAAAAAATATTTTTTCTTTCATTTCTGTGTTTAATAATAATAAAAAAAACTAAAATCCTTCCACTTTTCTCGATGTATGTTTTCTCCCTATAGGGCATAATTGGGAAAAACAAAAGTTTTAAAACCAAATCTAGCTTTACATCTATACAAAAAGAAATATTCTGAATGATAAAAAAAAATGATGTTAATTCTTTAAAATTGATGCTGATTCTTTAATTTTATGAAACTTGATGCTTAAATTTCTATTCTTACATGGGAAAAATTTATCAAACCTTAGTATCTTTCATGTAAAAACTGATTTCAACTTTCATTGAATATCTTCTGAATGATTTTTTTTTTTTTTGAATATTCTAACCCTAGAAGTTGAATAATATCTTTTCAGAAATATATAAAAGAGAAGTATTTTCCCAAAATTGATATTAGAAAAAAGACATTAAATAATGAAAAATTTGGATATTCCAGTATGTCGAATTTCAGTATAAAATATAGCATGAACAGTAAAGTAATTGGTAAGAAAAAAGAAAATACAATTCAATTACTTAATTATTAATCATTACATTCAAAGAATTATTACAAATTATTATTTTAACTATATATAAATGTTTAGCAATTAATTTAACTTATATCAGTAAAATAGAAATATGACATCGTAAAACATAACCAAATACCTTAATGCTGGGGTTTCCTGTCTATCAGTAGACTGGCCCTGTTTAAATAAAATAAAGATTAGAATTCGACGGAAAAAGAGATTACTGAAATTGCACTAATATAGGTACCGAAAATTATACCTTAATAAGTTAAGCAGTTTATTTAAATGGCAACAAAATATTATTCACAGTTACTCGATAGTACAAAAAGTTTGTTTGCTTTTTGCTCAGACTATAAAGATACGTGGGAAATTAAACACAGCTAGTCAGTAGCTTTTGCATTTTTGCGTCCACGTGTGTGTGTTACAATTAACACTTGTTCTCGAAGATATCATTCTTGTCGTCGTATGGAAATTATCGCAAGTATAAAAATTACTTTTATAATGTGATTCAGAGAATGAACTATCATGTTTAAAAAATGTGCTCTCTTTATGAAACTGCTTAGGACATTAAATATATTTTGCCATAAAAGTTTCAGGTAACGTTTGTTTGATAAAATTCAATGAATTCTTTCAAGTCCCAAATTGAAAATACGCAGATAAAAAAAACGCAACTGAAATTTAGTAAGTTAGAAACTATGAGAAATTAATACAAATGAATACTGAATGAAGACGAATGGAACTTAAATAATTTTTATTTAGTGCAATTAAGTCTAAATAAAATGTTCTCCAATTTTTCGCTCTGTGATGACGTCGATTCGATTGAAAATGAATGGTCGATTTTCAAAGAGTAACTATTTGGATGGTCTTTTTCTGACTTGAAGGGAAATGGCGGCTTCCATTACACTAGCTCGTCGTTCGAAATTCACACAATGTGCAAAGGCGCTTATCTACGGATAGATAGAGGATGTTTAAGCGTTATGAGGATGCACGCATTAGCAATGTACGACAGTCAGCAGTATAGTTAGAGATGAAAAAAACCTGAAATTATAAGAGCGCATCAAACGAAAAAAAGATCACGAGACAAAGATTTTTAAAAATAGTTAGCAAGATTACAATTGTACTTTACTTATTAATGTCCCCCATCAGGATTAAATAGTAAAATATATGCATTCTTCATAGCTTCATATCAAAAAATACCTTTCCTTAACTTAATGCATTTTTTAAATAAATTTATATCCACTATTTGTTCAGAATCTGAAACTACCTACATTTCAAGAAGCTTATTTTCTTATTTCATAGTAAAAGGAATATAATCTTATTTGCATCATTTGTCTTTTAAATTTAATATATTTCTCTCATTAGCAGAATTTCGACTAACAATCTGTTTAATCTAATCAGTATCTGGAATAAAATTCTCAGTGACAGTCGTCCTGGTCAGAACTTTTGGACAATAAAGAATATTTTAAACACGATGATGATACCTTTCTACAATTCGATCATGATCAACAAAAATTTTGGGCCGTTTTCATGAGCTCAAATGTTAATTACAGTAAAAAGAAGCTTTGCATTATCATTAAAAATATATTTCGTAAGTTACTTTTTAATTCAATCATCTAAGAAAACCAAAATCTTATTGGTTTAATTATTTATAGAATCAAGTAAAAGATAAAAGAAAAATTTCGTAAAACATAGATGCTTTCATCTTACCTCTTGGGCTATCCTTCGTTCCTCAGTTTCTATAAATAATAAAAAAAGTATTTTTTACAACTGCTTGAATTACCAATGGGACAAATAAAGAGATACAAGAAATTAACACAGAATCTCCAAAACAATTTTACATTCATAATACAATTAATTGTAAACAATAAATATATATCAAAATATTTCATATTTATGCAATAGATGCATTAAATATATTCTATTTAGTGCTTATGAATTAAGTAATAATATTTTATGCATGTCAGTCTGAAATTTTACATTTCAGTTGCTTTGGAAGAAGGTATGGAAAACCTAATCCACCGATATGACAAATGTGTTATTGCGATTAGTCGAATGACTAATGTGATTGTATACAAAGTTTTGCAATGAATTTCGTCTTATTCGATACTTATTTATGGTTTATCGGAGGTTGAAAAGAAATAAAACCTTCGTAGTTATAAAAAAGTGAATTCTTTAAACAAATGCTTTTAATATGATATTGACAAAAAGGATTTACTAACATTTTTATTAAAAAACTCTGCAGTGCTAACAGAAATATCGTAGAAATGCGAGGCACACAAACGAATGAGCGAAAATTCAAAAAAAAAAAAAAAATCTTTATATATGTCACAAGAAACGAACAAAATATCAAAGATTTTACTTATAAAAGTAAATTCGAAAGCAGTAAAGCGGTGTCTAGGAAATGTTTTAAAACTTAAATACATGAAATTTGCCTTGGTGGTATTTCGTAAAGTGACCCTATAGACTACTTATTCCGAATTGTACACTTTATTTCTGGAAAGTATCATTTAATATTTTGCTCTATGGATTAATATTCTTCAGCGTATTTATTCTCAGAATTCTTTCTGTTTATAATAGAAGGGTGAAGATTCGTTACATGTTTGCATAGAGCAAGCATCATTTCAGAACAAGATACTGTGCGATAGTCATTCGAATGTTTGAGCTTCTGAATGATTAACAATATCGTAATGATATCATAACTACATTCTTGGGCATATTGAGCAAATAAAAATGCTACTCTAAAAAAATTTCCTTTCGGTATTTAACACCATTTCTTTAATCCTGACACATTTTTATTACATATTTTTTCTAGAAAGACTATAAGAATAAAAATTTCCTTCATTCAATATTTTAATGTCATTATCATTTTTATTTTAATTTGAGATAGTAACTGACACACATCTCTCTAATTTGAAGCGAGAACGATCGAGACGTCCTTTTTATGAATTTTTAATTAGATGTTTGTTTTAAAGATTTCAAATCTTTACCGGTCTGTCCATTTAAAAACTATAGTCAAAAAAGCTTAAATATATCAAACTGGATATGGCATTTTGAGACTTCAATTGTAATTTTATGTCATATATCGGTTTCAATCGGTTGGGAAAAACGCATCTAGAACACAAATTCGATATTTATATACTGTTATCCGCATACCAGGGATTAGTCGCTAAATAACTCGCCTAAGATGAAAAAATAGATTCAGTAAACACGATACATTTCGAGTCAAAATCTTTACGTAACTATTGTACGACAATGCTATGCAAGGGGCTTTCTGGGATAACGCCTTCCCTAGAGAGTGAGCAAGAAAGTTTTGGGGAGACGCTCCACTTGATTCCATCATATAGTTATGAGAGAAAAAGATACTGCAAATGTTAGGAACGATGTTTTAAGCATTTTTCCATTGTAGAAAATTTTTTCGATGGTGTTTAATTTAAAAGTAAATAACATAATGAAAAATAATTGATGGAATATAATTAATTGAAAATGTCGCACAATGAAATTTTTTTTAAATGTAAACACGAAAAAATTTCATAGAACATTTTTATCTTCACATTTCATGATTTTTTTATTCATCAATCGTTCTCTAAGTGTGGATTGTCTTAACTAATTATTAAATATTAACAATTAGTAAAATAAGAAAAATGTAATTGTACAGAATTATTTACTGCACATCATAATAAGACAAATTAGAGTAGCCTGGAGATGTACAATGCGCGTAAACCAGACAGAATGGTGATTTGAGCTAAAACGAAATGAATATTTTATTCCTGATAATTCAAGATGAATTATAATGTTAAACGAGAATGTTATGTAGAATGAATTAAGTGTTCCTTGGATTTAAAATGAAAATCATTACGAGTTACAATTCCGAAGAATTAGTTCTAAATTACTCATGGTAATACATTTTTAGATATCTGCTGTAAAATATGATTCTAGAACTTTTGGTTAGTTATTTGATAGCTTCTAAATTCTTGGTGGTGACTAAAACAACAACAAAAAAATTCTGGTGTCATGAACTCTACAAAAATTTAAAGTTTAATGTTATTAGCATATGTAATAGTTTATCTTATGAGAGGCTTTAGCCATTGTTTTGAAAATGTCGCCGAAAAAAGTTTAATTGAAAGTAGCCTAATGATGATTGTGTTACATTGATTAATATATAGCTTACTAAAGAAAATAGAAATAAGCGAAAAAATGTCTACTTACTACCACCATGTTCACTTGAAATTTCTTGTTCAGATGGCCCTTCAACGTTCCCTTCCGGAAGTGCTGGCGTATTCACTTCACTATAAAATTTTGTATTATGCTATTGTTTGATATTTTTATTTATTAGTTTCATCTTTAATTTTAAATGGAAAAATGCGCTGTTCTTAGAAAGTGAGACGGACCTAAGCAACTAAACTTAAATTTGAATTGAATCTGCCGAGAAATAAACAATCAATTATAGTTCATAAATTTGAAATTCTTTAAAAATAAGATTTTCTTTAAAATAAAACCTTTATATTTATAAAAAATGACAATTTTCAAAAAGTGCATCAAATTCGAGTACATTTTCTATCTACTTTCAATCTGTCTCTGCTTTACTTATTTCAGCTAATACTTTCTTCCTACCTTTTCTGTATATAATAACACATTACTAAAATTTGTCTACTGTTCCTGATGTTATTCCTGGAGGGCATAGTTAAACTCAGGAAAAATAAAATGTGGAAAAAAATATCTAGCTTTACAACTAATGAAAAAGAAATATTATACTTCATTAAAATTTTGATGTTGAGTATTAAATTCGTTGAAGTTTCATAAATTCATTTTAATTTTCATCTAATGGACTCCTGAACGTATATAAATATATCATCATTTTCTAGTATTAGAAGTTTAATTAGAAAAAGCAACGATATCTGAACACTAATATTAACATAAAAAAGGAATTATTTTCTCCAATTTGATAAGAGAAAAATTACATTAAATAATTCTGAAATTTCGTTATTCAAGTATCTTAATCGTCAGTACAAAATATAACATATTCAGATCATCAATTCGTAAGTGAAGAGGAAATACGGTTAAATTACACAAATCTAACCATTTGAGAAAAATGTTATCATAAAATATATAGCTAAATACCTTGAGATTACTTCCTGTATTTCATTGAGATTTTCTGCCTGTACAAATGAAATTAACATTAGTATTTGACGAAAATCACAAAAAAAAAGTTAGCTCATTTAATAATGCATAAATATCAAAAATTTTAATTTTAAAACTATTACATCTACATTCTTCGTCTTTCTATTAAGATTTCTCATAATTCAGACTTTATAATATAAAATCGATGCGATGGATTATTATTCTGAAGCCTAACCACAAAAGAGACTTGTGCTTTTTATGTAAAAAATTTCAGAAATACATTTATATTGTTACTTTGGAGGGATAAAGTTTTACATTAGCAGCTTTTAAAAGATGCAACGGGAGCGCTTGCCTAGGGATAGTTTCCAATTTAAAATTAGTCTTATATAAAAGCGGCTCTCACCAAAGCTAAATATAATGAGTATTAAACTCAACAGCTTAATTTCTCCTTTGAACAATTTATCGATTAGGCTCAAGTACCTGCTTTACGAAACAAATTTGAATCCATTGTTTATGCATTCAAATGACTCTCAAGTTTTTGAATGTCACCTCAGCCCCAAACATTAAGAAGTTGCAAGTTTTTCAAAACAAACATCTGATGAAGATTATTAATGCGCTATGACACGTTAGAAGGAAAATTTCTGAAATTTATTAAAAAAACTACTCCAATTAAGTTCTTCGGAAAATCCCCCCAGATTTACAACGAGTTACTTCAACTATTAGCATACGATCCTGCTGTGCCCTGCTCTAGGAAAACACCTAGGACTGCAATTCTTAGTATTTATATTAATTTTCCGTCTATAAAAAGACCGGGAATCTCTAACTCTGTTGCCAATCTGGTGGATTAAAGTTTTTTCAAAATTATTTCTGTTTCGGCTTCAGATAGTTATGATGAGCTATGGGCGTGAAAGTTTCTGGAGTTTCTCAAAAACAATTAATCAAAGTAATTAATTAAATCAAACCCTGTAGAAAGGATGTGCAACTTAAATCCATTAAAGTTCTCTATTTCCCCATGAATAATCAAAATATTAGTTTTCTCTTAATAATTATATCATAATAATTTATTAAACAATTATACAAATTTTCATTACGTTAGAATTTTATGCGCTTGTCCAAACTAGCTCAATTAATTGTAATCTTTCCCACAAGCTTACAAATTATAATTACCATTCCAAATTATGATGCAGATGGGCTCATGACGACTTTGACATAGTAAATTTCGTATTTTATTTCAATCAGTTGAAATTTGGCTTATATTAACTTATAATTTCAAAAAAATTATTCAAAAAACAAGAGAAATATTTCAGAAGCGCACATGCTTTTAGCTTACCTTTTTTCTGCTTCTTCGCTTCGGAGCTTCTAAAAATAATAAAATAGTATTTTTCAAAAAACTTAAAATACGAATTAAACAAATACAAAAATATAATAAATTAACTCAGAATTTCCTCAGAGATTATAAATTTAACTCAGAATAATAAATTAACTCAGACATTATAAATTTTCTGTCGAATTTTATAAAATCTCATGAAAATAATATATACTATACAACAATGCTTCATCATTTTAAGTACAGTATTCCTTAAATACAACTGAAACTGGGAGTATCAATGATTCATGATGCATGTTTGAAAAGAATGATATTTTGTAATTCATTTCCTTCCATATTTCTAAAATAATCAGCATTGACTCACTACATAAAATATTTTAAGCATTAATAATTTTGATCATCTCCACTCTAACCGAGAAATTTATTTTATCGGATATCGAAAATTTTGTCTATTTCATTCCCGATACAAACTTGATTCAATAGTTTCAATGGTCTATACTAATACACAGATCATGGCTGTGGCAAATGGCATATTGATTTTTTAACAAGCTCAGACTTTGCTGGAAATATTTATACAGGAAAAATACAGAAATTAAAAACGGGCCTTCTTGTTATTTAAATATTGCTCGAATAGGTTTTCATGGGAAAATCGTGGAAATGAAAATTCTTTTGCTGCTGTAGTTACTTCCCTCTTAATTCACAATCAAGAAATCACAAAAACTGCTGATCATTAGAAGCCATTAGTATCAGAAATTCCTTTCAATGGACATCGAAAATTGAAATTGATCAAGTCTTAAACGATCATTTTATGGCAAATTTAAGAAAAGATGACAAGGGACGATATGAAGTAAAATTACCATGGTTGTATGACAAACTTCTTATTGAGTATATAGATATGGCTGACAGAAGATAAAAAAGGACAACAACTAAGTTAAAATTTCGAAGGTAAATATGTTGCATAAAATATACTGTTCGAGGAGTGGTTAAAAGAAGATATAATTGAAAATGTGACAGTTGAAGAGCTGTCTAAATCTGGTTCTATTTGCCACATAGAGGGGATTTTAAGGCAAATTCAACAACGAAGGCCAGACTAGTTTTCGGTGCATCAAAGATAAATAAAGGCTTTCCTTCACTCATTGACTGCCTTGAAAAAGGACCTAACACCTTAGAATTGATTATGTTATTATTAGTAAGATTTAGAGAAAAAAGAATAGGTGTTATGCCTGACATAAAAAGGGCTTATTTACATATAGCCATTGCCGATGAAGAATGGGATTATCTTTGATTTCTGTGGTGGAAGGATAGTGAAAGTAAAGAAATTTCAGATTTTAGATACTGCTTGTACTTTTTGGAGTTACCTGCAGTCTGTTTATGCTTGGAGTAATCATTCGGCATCATGTGGAGAACCCATGTATATGACGTAAAGAAATTGCAGAGAAGATATTAATATTATTTAACGTTGATAACTGCGTCAATTCCTTAGACGCTGAAAATAAAACTCAGCATTTTATAGAATTGTTTACAAAAACCATGGCAAATGAATCAGGAGTTTGCCAATTTCAAGGCCTTTTTTTATTTATTTTTTAAATCTATTTTTAAGAAATTTTATTTTCAAGAAAGAAGAATTAAAACGAAAACCAAAATTAACCCTGAAATTTTTATTGAAAATAAGAGGTTGAGTTTTCTTCTAAAGAATTTTTTAAATAGAGTGGTTGTCTATAATTATAACAAAAGGACACTCTTCATCATAATATGAGAGTTTATTGTCCCTATATTAATAGAAAACTCGAACTTTAAAATTAACTGTTACTTTAACTATTTACTTGAAAATGTTTAGTTTCACTCTCGCGCGTTCTTTTTTTTTTTTCTTTGTGAAAATCGAACATTAAATCTTGTGTTTTTTAAACCATGATATATATATATATATATATATATATATATATATATATATATATAATGAAGGATTCAAAGAGGTGCAAGTATTATTAAAAAACTTGGAACTACTTTGATATACACCCGCAAATTGGAAATTTGGCGACTTTTTTTCTCGCTAAACAAAATACCTGCTTTTGGCGCCTTTTTTTAATTGCCAAGATGGGTTCTCGCGAAACACAAATAATTAATCCTACCTAAAAAGAAACCCTAAAAAGTCCGTAGGGACTGCCAGATTTAGCGCATAATTTTGGGGGGTGTATTGTAATTTGAGAAATTTGTTAATACATAAACAGTATTGGGTTAACAAAAGTTTTTTTCTAATATATGAATCGCGAAGTCTTATGTTCTGCCTATATATATTAAGTTAAACCATGAGTTACATTTGTTAATAACTCCACTAAAATTCAAATACAGATTTTTTAAAATTTTGAAGTTGTATCTCAATTTTAAAATATAACTTCTTCTAATATGTAAGTAATAAAAAAATACGGCCAGCATTTTAATTATTCAGTAAAAAGTGTTATCTAATTAAAATAAATTGATACAAGTTATTTTTATTGTTAAATTATACATCTAGTGTTAGGTCAATAGAAAAAATATACCTCTTCTAATATAAAGTAATTAAAGAATTCTTTAAAACTTTTTACTTATTCATTAATGAATGTTTTCTGATTTTGATAAATTTTAACAGATCAAATTTAATTAAATATTTTACACGCTAATTCTATATTGATTTAATGTAATCCAAATATTTTTAGAAAGATTAAGTTGTGTTAAAGTGAATTTAACATTTTAAGCAAATTGTTAATTTTTAGATTAAAATTAGAAAATTTAAATAATAATTTTTTTTCGAACTTACCTGAAGTTTTTACTTCTGAAGACGTTTCCTTGTGTTTTCTACTTCTTTGCACATTTTTTGCATTTTTCCTATTAAAAAATGTACACTTTCATATTATTTATTATAAAATATCTCTAATTAATCCATAAATTCTCATGCACTCTAACTCTGATAATTCATGAATCAATGTCCATCTGATTTTATAGTAGAATTTTTGAATTCATTATAGAAGAAATCATATTTTCAAAGGGAAAAAAGTGCATAAGATTTAATTATCATAAATTCCATTTTTTTTCCTGTGTGTTATTTATCAAAAGTCATTAAAAAATCTAACCAGTTTAGTTTGTATGTATATCATTCATTGCTATTATCTGTAAAGAAGTGTTTTTTTTTCTCTATCTCTCATATAAGTTTTAAGAATTATTAGAAAACTCTCGTTACTATCATAGATCATAATCCAGTAAACCACAATAAAAAAGATAATGTTCAAATAAGAAATTATTTACTAACTATTAAAATCTAAAATTTTTTTTTTAGGGAGATATTAATGTTAAGTATTATATAATTTGATTTTGTGTGATATTTAAATTTCGGCATTTAAAGGACGTCAGCAATAATAGAGGTAATCTGAAAAGATAAATCTAAGTGAAATATTATGATAATTTAGGAAGCATTACTACTTAAGCATTTACATATACAATTATTATTAAACAAAAATATATGACAGTGAAATATTGATCAATATTTGATATACTAACCATGTGCAGTAATGGCAAACAGGACTTTTAATGATGTTCATTGTAACTATTTTATATCATAAATAGTACTACTGATTGCATCCCATATTATTGGATATTAATATCGAATCTCTGAATCCATCACAGAAAAAGAGAAAATTTTGTATACATGATAATCTAGGAAGCATTACTACTTAAGCATTTACATATACAATTATTATTAAACAAAAATATATGACAGTGAAATATTGATCAATATTTGATATACTAACCATGTGCAGTAATGGCAAACAGGACTTTTAATGATGTTCATTGTAACAATTTTATATCATAAATAGTACTACTGATTGCATCCCATATTATTGGATATTAATATCGAATCTCTGAATACATCACATAAAAAGAGAAAATTTTGCATACATGATAATCTATTTTTTACGCAGTATATGTCCTTAAAAATTGACGCTCGAACATAGAACAGGACAGACAGTCTCCTAATACAATCTCATCTGTTATTTGTCCTTCATAAATTTCAAAAAAAAATCAACCAATCAAGTCATTGAACTGATAAAGATTGTACCCTTGTATTATTGTGCATAAAAAGAAAATAATTTCATCAAGTTTTTTAGCACATGGTGGATTCAATAACAAGAAGTTAGTGGTTTCTCTTCTGTTGAAGAATTATCGAAAATCATTGTACTTTGCATTTCAGTTCATCAAAGACGACATGATGGTCTTATTAACTATTTTCAATAAACTAGTACAGAAATCTTTAAAAAAAATTTTTTTTTCATAATTATTTTTAATTTCTTCAGAAATCATCTTTAACTAATGAATTATTGAATTTTGTAATAAATAACAGCAACATAAAACATTTTTATAACTATTATATCTCACTGTTTCTTTGTGCTATGTTGTAAAAATATAAATGTGGATATTTTAACTAAACATATTCAACTCTATTATTGCATTGTGAATTCATAAAAGAAATAGCTGTTCATTGAACTACTATTCTTTCATTTTAACAGATGTGAAACATAATTTTCTTAAAAAGCACCCGTTTCTAATACCTATTAATACACTCAGAACTTACTTTTGTCTTTTTTTTTTCATTTCATTATCTGTAACAACTATTTTCTGACTCAGTCTGGCACTATATTTATATGTATATTAGTATATTGTTGCCTGATAACACTAAATATATTTAATATAAAATATAAACTCTGTAAATATATGTAGTTATTTAAATGTGTCATAATTGTAACATTTGTTTTATTAAATTTCCTCAAATATCAAAAAGGAAGGGAAAAGATTGCTATCATATGTTATCTTACTTTAAAATAATTCATAATTCCGAATAAAACTAAGTGGTAGCTTAAAATTTATAATTCTTATAAGAATAAAATTCTTCTATATTACATTCTTATTCAGGGTTTCATTGAATTGTTTTTAAAAAAATTATTTACTAAATGTGTTGCATTCAGAACTATGTTTACTCGGAATCCATTTTCTCCTAAAGCTGGTACTGCTTACATTTAATAACATAAAACAACGTGAGCCCCCCTAGAAAGAACTCATTTCTCATAACATTTTTTATTAACTAAAAAAATCAGCAAATGTTTTTATGCTATACATAATGTCTTTGTGAAAGGTCGAGAATGCCATGAGCACTTCGATTTCTATTAGACTTTTTGATAATTATAGAAAACTGCTTTTAACACTATAAAAAAAATTTAATATTACTTGCTTGATTTGGCAAATATTCCCCAGGTTTTTAGTTTTCCTTTAGAAATGTGTAATTTATTAAATAAATTTTCATGAAACCTCTTGCTATGTAATTCTTTAAATCAAAATAATCTCAAAAATTGCAAAACATTTCTTTCCAGATGTCTTTCAACTTTGAAAGAGCCCACAACAACTAATGCTATCAGCTAACCCATGTCTGAAAGACACCAGAAAGGCTGAAATGAAACTATAAACATGTAAAGAATGGGTTGCACAGCTAAATAGATGGAAAAAGCTTCTCTGTGGAAATGGTGGGTTGTACAAATTTTGCTTCCTACACATTAATCACGGAAATGGGGGGTACACAATGAGAGAATTAATATATTTCATTGTAATAAAATTCAAAATTAGAAATTTATTGTAATGAAATTCAAATTGCCTTTAATGTTTCATCAAATGCTCAGTTGCATTATTTTTTTCCATTAAAAGCCAGAGAAGATATAATCTGATATGATTCAAAAAAATTTATTTTAAATTTCATAAGAGTTTTATAAAAATAAGGGCAATACCAAAGCCTGGTACCTTAAAGTCTGCTAAAAAAATTCCAAAAATAAATTTATAATTTCTCAAATACAAAATTTAATAAAGAATTATGCATGGCATCTCATAGACAAACTGTTTTGAAACACACAATATTTTCATTAAACTGGGAACACAAGATTAACGATAAATTAATCTGTTCTATGTATGGAAACAATAATTTTAACTAACAAGAATCAACCATTTCATCAATTATTCCAAAATCTTCTCTAATAAATGCTGCTCTTATGGTTCATAATATTTATGAGCAATGTTTGATAAAAATCTGTTCAGTGATTTCCATCTCTAAGCTGTTGAAACTATTTATGAGCTTCTCCTTTTTTATATAGATACATTTTGAAATCATAATGAATCGCTAAAACTGTATTGGAGTCTTTTTGTTTCATTGCATTTATTTCTTTTTAAATTTATCTGCCCTTAAAATGTAAAGATTAACTTTTCATTCTTTACCAAAGTGAAAGTTTTGAAGTAGTATCCTAATGCAGAGATCAGTTCTATTGAAGTTTATTTTGAAATCAGAATAACTGTTAGAAAAATTGAATTAACTACAAAAATAAATTCTGCAGCTTCCTTTAATGCAATATAAACTTTACATTTTTGGCTATACAAAGACAAGCACTGCAACAAATGGCTTATGAATTCGTAACATGCATAAATTTGCCAAAAAAAATATCAAAGTTATATGAAATAATGCCACCAATAACTCAATGCCACTGTGGGTTAGATGGTCTTTTTCAAAGCTTGTGTGGTAAAATTTATCGAGTTATAGCATGAAGGCTTTTCAATTTTTATCTTACAAGTAATTATTTTAAATATATTTTGTTTTAATTATAATCAATTTTTGACTCGAATAAATAAATATATGTCTATATATATATATAAGAATCATAGATTCATGCTATTTTTACCAGAAATATTCTGTTATTTATTTTTAGTCCCCTTTGATAACTAGCTGCTTTCATGTGTTTTTCTCTCTTGAAATTTCTATTAATTTCTTTTTTAGTGTTGAATTTCAAGTCATAAATTTTTAAATATTTTTTTATCATCAGAGGATATTTTGAAAGTAATGAAATTAAACCTACTGGAGTAACAATTTCTTTGTGATGTGTTTTGTGTTAAATTGAATGAAGAAAATTAAGCATGTATTCTTCTTGTTATCTAATTAAGCCCAAAACTTGATAGATTAATAATTTTATTACTAAGACTACATATCAAATTTGATACATTTGGGCTTGCAGATTGGTGTGGAAAATACAGACCACAAAATATTGTTTATGGTATTTCATCACAGTCCAGATTCAATCATAATCACTGTAATAGAAAAGTACTTTGATTTTCTAGTTTATAATAATTAATTTTATCAGATTTCCTTTTTTAAAACTTTGCACATTTTTTGTATCAATCATTCCTTCTTCATTCCTGAGATGTTTGAGTTTTTAACGAACTAATAAAAGTTAATTTATTTGACATGAATTAGAAAGGTGATAGAGATCATAAAAAATTATTCCATCTTTCTGCACTGATGCTATAAACTCCACTGAGCAATAAAAATGGAGCAATGAACACTGTTTCATTCTAAATGTTCTATTGAATATTTAGAGACCTATAACATGTTCAATAAAAATAATTAATTGAATGCCTACTTGCATGCACAAAACTTTATATGAAAAAAAAAAAAGAAAGAAATGTGTAATTAAGAAACAAACGATAGTTAAAATATTGATTTTTCTCGCTTGTATGATAACTGTAGGATTTTAAACCTTCTTAGGGCGATGGGAAATATATTTACCACTAAAGTCATCAATATTTGTGTGAAATTATATAGGTTGCCATAAGTTCTGACAAATTAATCAATAAATTAAAAATTTAGATGCCTCATTTTTTTATATCACACAAAATGAGTTTGCCCTAATTTCCTGCTCAAAATAAATTCTGCAGCTTCCTTTAATGCAATATAAACTATGCATTTTTGGCTATACAACCAAACTAATTATACAACTAAACTATATAACTAACCAAATTAATTAATTAATCAAATTAAATGTAGCTATTCAGCTGAATGAATAACTTTTCTTAAGCTAACATACGTCCTAAAATATTTAAATATAACATGGCTAGAAAAAAAAATAGCCTTTTAAAAGGTTAAATAATGATTGTTTTTAATATTAAATAGCAATACGCTTGCTCTATGTTAGAATGACTTAAAAAATATTTTTCTAACATATATGTACTTTAATGGTATTAAATTTGAATAATCAGAATTATTTATTGAATTTTTTAACTATACCATTTTTTATTATGTTTTACATCAGTCCTTTGTGAACTGTGTAAATGTCACTTTGTTGCCGATGCAAAATATTTTTATAAATTTTAAAGTGAAATAATGCAAACACTGACATTAAATACCTGGATGAATCCTTTTTCTTCTTCGGGGCCATTTGGGCTTCAACAGGTCTCACTCAATTTTTCGGAAAAGAAACTAAAACATAAAATATTTTAATATCGCTTAAATTGGTTATAAAAATTAATATAATAATGTCTTATTCATAATTAATAATGTTTTACTCGATATAAATAGAGATATTGAAGAACAATATTTTTGCTTGTTCCAATACAGTTTGTTTACATTACATGTTTACATTAATTTTATTTTAATTACTTCTTTGACTGACACTATATTCCTTTTTCTATCATTCAATTGTGAATTAATCATTCAGCATTTCAGGGAAGAAGTCTAAAATATAATTTATTTTCCAATAGAGATATTTAGAATATGTTAAGATATCGCCAACCGGAATCGAAATTAAAAACTGCAATATCTTTTTAATAGCATTAAATTCTTATTTCATAATAGATAAGTAGGAATACGTTTTCCCCATTTTGCGAAAGATAAATAAAAATTAATTATTTTACATAATACAAATAAGAAAATGAAAAATTCGTAACTTACTATAGATTTCAGGTTTGAATAAGATGTCCTGATTTCGTTCTCTGAACGTCGATTCCGAAGACCTCTAGTGACGATTAAGGGAACGCTTCTATGAACTCTAAAAAAGACCGACGAGTTGCTGCACTGTTCCTGGATCAGGATCCGAAAACGGTATATATATATATATATATATATATATATATATAAATTTTATTTATTTCATTTATTTTTTCCCTTTATGTATACCAGCAGATTGGTAATGGTGAAACCTCTGAAATTCGAAAATATATGTGTAATCTCTTTTCTGTTAATAGGAACTACTTCAAAGATTTTTTGATGATCTAAGGGAGTGTAAATTAGTGAAAACAATAAAGTAGTTTAGAACCCATATTGGCAATGATATTAAAACTTGAAGAGAAATAAAAATATGAAAATGTAAGGAAATTTATATTCTGTAATTGGATACAAGCCTGTAAATTGAAAACTGGGCAGTTTTAAAGATATTCAAGCAAAACTAAAATGGAAACAAGAATTACTTTCCCAAGTCTTTTATGTGGAGTCTATATATAGAATCCACAATTAAAATCGTCAGTTTGCTTTATATGAGATGGAAAAACTATCTGCCAGTGGCTTTCTGAATTGAACAATTTATTTAAAATCCCAGACTACTTCCTAATCAAAATTGCAGTATTATTATCTGATCTGCCACCAAGTGGATCAAAGTATTAAAATATTTTAAGTTCAATATTAACAATAATCAGAGTCCAATGACAATTTAAATTGATAGGAATAATTAATAAATCTAGATTTGGTAACTATTGAACCCCAGAAAATTTAAGAATATCCTTCTGATTAAAAATTAAAACTGACTGCAGGGATTCTACTGCTTTACAATTTTTGAATTTCTCAGTTAACAGGAATAGAAAAGCATAGTAACAGAATCATAAAACCAACCTTTTTTAAAGCTTGGTGACACAGACTTTAGATAATTTTCTTCTTCCAGAGTAACAAAAGGATCTAAAGATTTTAATACATAAAAAGAAAGATTGATATTATTAAGAGTTGCTATTGTTGCAGTAAGATTATCTACATTCATCTTATTAAATTTATTGAATATATTAAGGCTAGTACATACAGATTTTTCTCTTACAGCAATATCTTTTAAAGGTGTAATTTCTTTTTTATGATCATCAGGATCATGACTACATTTTTCATCACAACTAAAACATTTGGATATTTCACTTGTAGGATAAGATTGTAAAGGTGCAACCGGCTCTATAATACTGTCAGGTTCATCAATATTTTTTTTCGTTTAATCTTTGCCATTCCCCTCTTTATTCATGAAATGATTGTTTCCTCTTATGTCTTTGAGAAGTTTAACAAAATTTAATCTGCAGAGGAATTTTTTGATTGGGAGCAACATACACCTGAAGTGTGACAGGAGCAAAATCATTTTTATGATTGACAACTCCACTGATACCAGATACTAAAGTATTTACACAATTTACTACATTAAGTTAGCATAGTTTCCTGAATATGAGGAATTTTAATTCCAAAATCTCAGAGCATAGTTTTTTGCATTCAGCTTCTTTTGTGTTAAAACATTCAGACGAAACACTATCTTTCATTTCTGAATTTAAGATTTGAGGGTCAATTCCCTGTACATTTCTTTCATAGCATAAACATAGCATTTCCTTCACAGCATAACAGCATAAAAATCATTTGTTATACATGTTTTTATTTCAGAATACAATAAATGTACTTTATAAATATGCTTGCAAAGATTACTATTGTCATCACAAGAACACACAAATGACTACTTAGTACTGCACAGTTTATATCGGCACATTTAAAACAGCAATGATCTAATAAAAGACAAACATCTGTAATTTTTTTTAACTGAGTATACTATTCCCTTTTTTGTCAGCGAATTTACTAACCATTGATCATCATGTTTAACTATGTCATTATTGGGAATTTTCACTCCCATTTCATGCTTTTCTTTAATAGTTTTATTGATTTTTGAATTTAATGGAGCATTATTTACAACATTAAAAGAATACTTCAAAAACCTATCTGTTTCCATCTTTAAAAGAGTTGAAATTAGCTCATCTATGTGCCTATTGAATTTGCGTTCAAAATATACAGTTTTTAATTGATTGTCAAATGATTCACAATAATTATTTGGGTATTAATATGGGTAGCATCAATGCAAATGATTTTATGGGAGTTTTTCATAAGCATATCTTTTTGATCTTCAGTTTGAAAACCTAATGCAAAAGAATTTTCATAATTTGGTAAGCTATCCAAATAAGAAGGTCCAAAGATAGTATCTGACTTTTGTAATTTGAAAATTAAAATGGGATTATATTTTTCATTTTTTATTTTCTCCACAGTACAGAAAACAGATTTGGCATCATTAATTGGCTTTACTGTATTACGTAGATGCCTTGAATAACATTGTATAGTCTTTCGAGAAATAAAAACTTCTTTGGTTGGACAGAAATTTCTTTTATCTCGACAGCCTGCATCATTCCGAATTAAGCTTGTTATTTTCGAAACAGGAAATTATAGCAATAAATAAGTCTTGATTAAATTACGTGTACTTTCTTTTAGCTGGTGGTATCTTGTATTCTCATACCCAATATGATGACTGTGAACTGGATAATATATTACCGATACTAAATTTTTTTGTTCACATACACAAATTCTAACTGGACAATTTTGATGGAAAGGTATTACCCCTTTTCTAATTTTACAACTAGCATGTCGCTCTACTCTTGATTTAGTCCTTGACAGATATGAAGGATTAATAAATTGGCAAACATAATAATGAAATGTTTTATCACCAAAAATTGTTTTGCCTGTTGATTTCCGGAAATAAGTATAAGTACAAGAACTTTCAGCTTCTAACCAAATCTTAAAATTCTTAAAGGAATCAAAAGAAAATGCTTTGACATTCTGAATTTGATGTACAGCACTATGATGTTTATTTAAATGCCATAGATTAGAATCCCAGTTCATTTTTCTTAGTAAAATTAAGAGTTTTTTCATGACTTTTAAAAGCATTAGTCCTGTAAAAACTTACAATATTTTAAACTTTTTGGGGATTTTTCATAATTATTACTCATAAATTGAGAACTATTCGTATCTTGATTTATTCCTACATCTACAATAGGATCTATTATTGATTCTTTGTGCAAGTTATTGATGTCCAATACAACACAGTTAGTTTCAACTGGTAAACATGATACTGTCTGAACCTCTGATTTACTGCAACGCTTTAAATGATAGCTACAAGATGATTTAGAAGAGTACGACTTTAAGCATAAATTAAAAGTTCTAGGATACACATTTTTAACTTTCAAAGGACTTTTAAATTTTTGACAAACATCTGAAACCAAAGATGTAAATATCCATACTAGCTTGTACATCCTTTTCAGGTTTTGCCAATGATTCTGTCACACACTCATTCATTTCCAAAACCCCACTGTAATTTTTTCCAGATGGAGATAAGAAAATGCGAGTTTTTGATTTGCTACATTGATTTAAATAGTTTGAAAAAGAAGATTTAGAGGAATAGGACTTCAAACATATTTCACAACGTTTAAGATAAATGTCTTCAACAGGTTGAAGGCATTTAAATTTCTACAGGTGATTTGAAAATGAGGATCGCGTAGAATATGTTTTCCCACAATAAACACAACTTTTAGAATAGGAACAATTTTGAGGTCCTCCGAAATTTATTTCATCGAATGTGTCACAAATAGTTGCCAAAGCTGAAAATTTATTAGATGTGAGAATAATACTAAAAACCTTTTCATTAAAATGGTAGAATGGAATGCATGGCATCACAGGAAGTACAAATTGAATATTACATGTAGAAGACGGCAGAGAAGAAATATCAGGTTGCACGGACACAGAAACTGGCCTGGCAAAGTTTTGCTTTGAGAAAGGTGACAATATAGGAAACTGAATCCTTAAAAGAAAAACCAGTGATCGAAGACTGACTCTTCCCAATCTGTGAAAATAAAACAAAAACCCAATTATAATTTCAACTCTAAATACTGGCGCTGGTGTCAACTACTTTTGTATTTCGCACTTTTTCCCTGTGATTTATGCAAAATTTTAGCTGTCATAAAGTGTAAAGTGCCACATTTCCTCATATCGTCAATAGTCCCCGTACAAAAAAAAGGGGGGGGGGGGAACACGGGAATCTTTTTTTAAAGTATTTGTTTAGGTCATCAACTTAATCAATAATAGCCTGGGAATCGCTGACTAAACCTTTTTATAAAGCATTTCTTGAATTAATAAGTAGATAACAGGGCATCGGATCAGGAAATAAGAGAATATTTTTTCAGAATGAAGTTAATATGAGTAAAATTAAGATAAGACTTTAGGTATTAATTTGGATTTAAATTAGATATCAAAATATCCCACATGTGTGTGTGTATTTATATATATATATATATGGGAGTAAAGAGAAACTTGTGAACTTTTAAAACCCAGTTTATTCCATCTTTGGTAACAATTAGAATAAAAAGAATGAGTGATCAGAAAATTTTCCTTAGGGATTTTATTCTATGAGATTCTGGTAAGGATTTCTCCGACATGTGTTGATTTAGATAAGGAAAATTTAAGTATCATTAAAAACAGATTGAAAACATTAAGTATTTTTATCCTTACACTAAGAGCCGGGGAAATTGCAGAAGTAATCGTTTCTATAAGGCATGTGTAGCATTAATTACATACAAAAGGTGGAATTGGATCAGGAAGTAATAGAACACTTTAAACTGAAGTTAATAAGGGCTAAATTACAATAATTTTTTTTTAATTAATAGGATTGCAATTAAATTTTAAAAAAATCATCACAAATACACCTAAACTGCAAGGCATGAAAGTGCACCAGTGCCCTTTGGCACTCAACCATACCATGCAGCAGTATAAAGGTCAGAGTTTAACATTGAATAGCATATTTAAAGTAACACCTAAGTTTGCATCAATTTTATATTAATACAGAAGTCATTTTCAACAGGGTTAATAGAAATATAAAAAGAAAAAAATTATATTTACAAAGATATTATGTTAACGTAAATCATCTATAATAATTACAAAATATTAATAAATTGATATCATGAACACATGTATTCCAGCCATTTTTCTGTAAAAGCTCAACTGATGAACTTTTGGTGCGGATAATCTATGAACTTAATTATACTATTCTAAAATGTTAGGAAATTTGACTCAACAAAATTGCTTGATTAGAAATGTAATATTTACAAATTAAACAAAATATCAATATTATTATGAGGTTGCGCAAATGGAATAGTTGGAACCGAACATAATACACAAAATATTTAAGAATTTCAAAAAAAAAAAAAAAAAACACTTGGAAATGGATATAATAAATGTAAGATTCATAGATATCATATAAAACATCTGTAAATGAAAGTAAATGCATGCTCTTATAATAAATATTAATAGTGAAATAAATACTATAAAAAAATTTGTATATTTGGTAAAAGAAAACATTCGTGTTCGGATACTTGGAAGTATTTTAACACAAGAAATAACAGAGGAATGCTTAATTAAAAGAAGAGGTATAAAAATTTTAACCTGAGATATTTACTTCTATATGCTGATTATCATGTGCCATTAGGAAGTATGAGTACCTTTGGATCATTATTTTTTCCTTCATTTACAAGGTTTGTATGCATACTAAAACAAAAAACATAATAGATAACAGAGGTTAGTTTAATTACAACCAAGTATAGAAAACAGTTCCTCCGAGGTATTTAATAATTTTCTCTTTTTATCATATGACATCACTTTTATTTATTTTTAACTTAACCTTGAGGTTAGATAGATCTAATTTATTTAGGTAAAAGAACTTCCTAATCTTAATAGCATTAGCGTTTACTTTAAGTGTAAAACATTTTAATATTATGCATACACTTAAATTACAGATTTGATAAAAGATTTAAGCATTTCACAATATTTTAAATAATGTTTTTAAAAGTTAATTTGCAATTTTATTACAATTTGAATATTCAATCCAAAATAAAAAAGAAACAATATAAATTTGGAATTGCTGTAAGGAATAATGATGTTATTGATGAATTCACCTATAATCTTTTATTTGTTGAGTAAGAAACTTAACCTGGTGAGTTATTTTCTTTTCATTTGAACACTATAATCATTTGATGAAATACAATCAAGGAAATTAAACATTTTTTTACTACAATATAAAGCAACACATACAATATCTAGAAGCATTCTTTTGGTACAGGCAAAGATCTTGAGAGTGAACGGAACTTCTGAAAAATTATGATAAAAAAGATAACACACAAGGGATGAATGTAGAGTAGAAAAAAAGCAGGGCTGAACCACTAACTTGAGTTATGTATTGCAGAGGGTACATCATCGATGAACTATTGGCAAAAACATTTCATTACAAACCTTTTTGAGAGAATTAGATTCAGTACTTCTCATTATATAAGTTCAAATAAAAAGAATCAAAATTTGAAACTTAAACCAAAATTTTCTTTAATATCATAAGCTAAAATTTGACATAAAATGGCAATTTAAATTCACTTAAATGTAATAATTTTTTTGTAGCTAAAAAAAAAATCTTTTAAGATCAACTTCACCGATGCTGCAAATCATTTTAAGAAGACTATGAAATAACAAAAATTAGACATGGGAAAAAGATAAATAATAATACAATAATTAAAAAAACAAAATAAGAAAAGTTTCAAGTATACATCCCTGTTAAATCATTAAGTCTAAAATCTAAGTACTAGGTTTTGACTATTGATTAAGCATCACTTGCATGTCAGGGTTTCTGAATTTCAATAACAGAACACAGAAGAATATGGATTAAAAAAAACTTGCACCATGCTAAAAATAGTTCCACAATCAACAAATAAACCAAAAAATTTCTGAATATAGATTTATTTATATGCACAATGGTATTATTAATGAAAATTATTTATTCGCATATTGTCTGAAATGTATTTGCTGGAATTCTGTTTTAGCAGCAATTTATATTAACATATCTGTGCTTTTAATTCATGTATAAACTCATGGACTATTATTTGATACCAAACAGCATTTAAGTTACTTTTTCTCAGCATTGTTAATGATTTAAAATAAAATTTAATATCTTTAAAAGGTTAAGATAATCCAGAAACAGAGCATTTTTGAGATGGAGCTCCAAGCGGACTATAAATATGCACCAGATTAAGATCGAAACATCATTTATTTGAAACTCTTTGATTAAAAATTGATAACAACTGAGGGCCTTAAGGAATTAAATATTAAATTCATAAAACATAAAAATATATCATTTTTTCCTTTTTTAAAAAAATCTACCTATAGAAAGATGAAATGAAGATAAGTGTATAGTTGTTAATAGGTGATAAATCTTTTGTGTCAAGAACAGTTTTAAATTTCATTACAATTCACTTTCCTTTTCTTCAATTGTTTTTATTAGAAATATCTCAGAGTGACTTAAATGTAATTCTTTCTAAAAATGCCAAATATATTACATTACATAATAGAATGAGGGACTTCTTTCTTTTCAGCAGTTCCAAGTGCAGCAGGATGCTAACATGAGGCGATGCTTAGTAAAATAGTATTTTCCGTATTCCCATCATTATTATAAAACATTATATATCATATACAGATTATCTGATTTATTAATATATCATCAATAAAAATATAAGATGCAAAGATTTTAAAATAAACTCTAAAGGATTTTATGATGGAATAAAATATATCAAAAGTGTAAAATTTCATAATAAATAAAAATATTTTGTACAATAAGGAATCATGTATTCATGTTTTCCGTGATTGAAATTTAAACTAAAAAAATCAAGTGAAAATAAAATTTGAAAGAACATGATAGAAATAATTATTTGATTATTGTCACAATGTATTGGGGAAAAGAAATCAATTTACAAATAGGTAAAATGCATTATTATAGTTTAAGAATGACACTCTGATAGTTTTCTCCAGCTATAGGTAAAAAATACTGCTATAGGAAATACTTCCAGTATGATTATTCAGGTTTTTAGAATGTGAAATAAGTACATAATAAAGATCCTATTTATTAGACTTTAAAATTTTTTTTCATATATATCATTGAAATGAAACACACTGACATTTAATATTTTCTATCACTACAACATGTATTTTTACTACAATCTAATGTACGTAATAGTTTCTTTATTTTCATAATCCTTACTTTAATTTTAACTCTCTATATCAACATTTAAACAATAGAGAATTTTTTATTGGGTAGGAAATTATCTTTATCACATAATTTTTTTTTCAAGTAAAAAGAGAGAAAAAAATTTAAAGAAAGTTTTATCTTCTGAAAGGAAAAAAGTCTAAGTTTCCCCAAACGGGATTGATTATAAAAAGAGAAAATTAGAAAGGAAAAATAATTTATAACATTCTCACAATTAGCTGATGAAGATATTGGTGATTGTTAGAAGCAATTAACATTCCTGAATATTCCTTCTTTTAATGAGCATCTTTTGCATGCACTGAAATCAAATTTTGTTCTTGATTACTGACAATCTACCTTTATCCAACATGAAAGTAAAATATTTGCAAGAAGTTTTTTTTAACCTTTAATTTTAAAAAAGATCAATGAAACTTTATTGATACATATTTACCATCAAAACATCTGTGGTCATCAGTAAGCAAGAGAAGTAAAATATATGCATTAAAATTTCTAGTATAAAATATTTTAGAATAAAAAATATGCATTACAATAAAGGGGTTTTTGTTTATATATTTACTATTCTCAACATACATACATCTGCACAAGGATTCTATCATAAGTCATTATAAACCAAGGTAAAAGAAAGATTTAGGGGGAAAAAACCAGAATATAATTATATATTTATTGACAGTACAAAGCTGCAAGCTTTACTATAAGCAAAGTTTGACATCAGTATCATGATTAGATTAAATAAATATACTAGCTTTTTGTATCTAACTCTCCAAACTTTAATTTTTTAGAATTCAAAAAGTACTTTCTGGAAAAATATTTAAAAAAACAATCGACGATTAGAAGTAAATATTAGGTTAACATTTTTATCTCTGAATTGTAAATATGAACGAGTTTTCATGCAAAACTTTGTGATGACTAGTCGCTAAAAGATTCACATGAGCCTAATTATTTCACAACTGATTACTTAGAGTTATAAATTTTAGAGCATTTACAAATTTAAAAATGTTTGAAAGGAATAACTGATTTTATGAAAGGGGTATTACATAGTGACATTTGTTTACTTCAATGCCAACGAAGACAATTAAAATTTATATTTTAACAATTCTTCATATTATATACAAATAATAAAACAATACGTCACAAAAACATGAAAAATCTCTTACCACTTCCAAAAATTGATGATGCATTCTCCTGCAGAGCTCTGGAATCAACTAGCATACTTCAATACCCTCACTAAAAATGCCCAAAAATTATAGTAATGAATGAGTAAATTTTCACATTAATCCAAAAATGTACTAAACAGTTAGTTATAAATTTCAAATTCACAAACATATAAACACAAAATTACAAATGAGAGGTATAGATAATAATATAATTTGGATGAGTTTATAAATCTTATCTTGAATAAGAATGTGAAATTAAGGAACTCTGTAACAAACTTTAGATACTTTGACACGAGGTCAAATTATTAATATAATTTTAAAGATTCAGTATTTTCGCTTCGAATTCATATTTCGAGTCAGAAACAAGTGCATTTAAATGCAGTCTTAACAGCTTCTTTCCGCATGTTCATCGAAGTCTGAAGAAACTCATCGATGAGCTATAGACGCCCAGTTGGCACACCAAGTTCATGTCAAGTTTGAAACTCTAGTGCGACCTTTTTGAAAATGTAATGCTAGATATATACATATTTTCTCCAATTTAATCAAGCAATCAGAATAATTTTATCGACAAGTTACGCCAGGACTAAGATTCTTTTCTATCCCTACTCACTTAGGGTCTAGGTTTGCCATAATATTAGTTACAGGATGCTATTTTACTGCAGTTTATCTATTTCTTGTGAATTTTGAAATTTTTCGAAGAAAATTATTTGACTTGAGAATCGGCAACAAAAAAGTTCAGATTTTCTACATGGGTCTGACAGTACAAATTATTGTAAGAGCCTTTCTTTTAATTTCGTTATTTAAGAGAAAAAACAGTGGAAAGTACTTCTTAATTGGACTAATAAATAAGTTTGGCTTTTGAAATAGAAATGAACAACAGGAAATGCGATTATTCATATTGCTTAAAGTTACATGCATGATTCTTAGGATCTAAATGATTGCTTCAGTTTATTGAAAAATATTATTTCTTTCATATTTTTAACATTAAAGTAATTATTATAATTTGAAAATTTAATGAATAGTTAAATTTATCTCAATATTTCTAAATTAAAAAAAAATCTATTTATTTTTTTTTTATTTACAAGTTTAAAAATTATACATCAAATTCCTAAATTATAATGCTTTAACAGCATTTTCAAGTTTTATTGCCTGAATAACCATATCGATTTTTTAGTAGCATCTAGAGAAAAAGATAGTTTTTTCGATTTAGTTGAATAACAAATCTTAATTATTTCTTTGAATTTTCTGTTGATGATGTTATTTCTCCTTGTCTGCTTAAATTCATAGTTACATATGATAAATTCTGTCGTGTTTGCCAATTCATATCACAAGAAGCATTTTTTAAATTATAAATTATCTTTGGATGCTCATTTTACATGCAACTAGATTTTGATCACCTCGTTTAAGTGTATAGAAATTTTTTAAAATCCACTTTTCCCAGTAGAATGTCCAATAAAGGTTAAAATGTTCAAACAAAAGCTCAGTAATCACAAAGAATGTAAGGAAAATAGGTTATATAAAAAGATTTTGATGCCTGAGTGATAAAAATAAAGAATCATGAATTATATACATTATGAAACTATCAGGAAATCATTTTGTTTCATCAGTAGAGTTCCTAGTTAACTTGCATGATTTTCAATAAGCAGATCATTCCAGATTATAAAGTATAGCATCTAACTATTTAGCTTTTTTTTTATCCATATTTCATTTCACCATGTTTTTCTGAATTTGCGTCTGAAGTTTGGATTGATATCGTTCATTAATTTCAAATGCCGATACTTATAGATAGAGAGATTATATCATTTCTTAGAAAAAAACAAGCTTATTTTGATTAAGTCTAATATTCATTAAACGTTAAATTCCATTCATAAAAAAAGTCACACAGTAGCAAGAAATATTAGAACATTATTAATCACCAGTTAGAACTTCTGAATCATCATTTATTCTGGCCTGTTTATAGGCTTTGTAATGCAAACAGATCAACCTCAAATAATTGGTTCTTATACATTTTTTTTTTCGAAGAAGAAGCATTATCTTTTTTTTCAACATATATCCCCTCCTTTTTGAATAATTGTTTGAAATTAATTCTAATGAATTAAAATTTTTTCTCAATTTGGTTATAAGAAATTTTGAGAATTAAATTTATTTTGATAAATTACAGATCAAATGAATACAATATTCAATAATTTTTTGTTGAGTATTATATTTATTATAAGAAGTTAATCATGTAAGTCCATTGGATCAAGAAAACCTTGATTAAAATAATCTTTTGATTTTCGTCAAAGTTTTTAAAAATAAGATGAATTTTTTTTTTCTTCAGAATAACATATATTTGGGAAAAACAAGGAATTAAACCTTGGTTTTAACATTTGGAACTTCAACAACTGCTGTGTAAATTTTCGTTAGACAGCGAGGAAAAAAATCTATATTTCTGAAATATGACTTTTCTATATCAGTTAAAAAGGAATTTGATTGACTGTTATCATAACGAACAATCATGGTCTTCAATGAATCGCTGTAAAATTATTAATGCGCAAAATCACTTTTCATTTTCAATGCTTAACAGGTACTTTCTTAAATATTTATCATTGAAGGGCATATAAAGTTTTTACAGTTGCTTGTTTTACTGTTGCATTTCTCTTCTAAAATCAATTTGATTTTGATTATCCTATGAGAAACCAATCCGAAATTATATGTCTTGAAATTGTCATTAAAAAAAACCCGAAGAAGTCTGGTTAAGAGTTGAGTGTCTGTCCGTATGTAATGATATATCTTAATTTCATTACCAACTTTCGTGGATATCAGTATAGGGTTGGGTGCCGAAGGGCGAACGAGGAAGACGGGAGAAAAGGGGTACCTCAGGTCCTCAGGAATCTGTACCAAATTAACTTTTCTTATTGATTAATCCCAGCTCGAGAAAGTATCCCACTATGTGCATCCACGCCTATGACCAATGTAATCGTACATGTGATTGGCTATCGTGCAAACGCAATTGATTGCATATGTCTACATTTCGGAGAAAAACAATAAACGTGTGTCAGATCCACTCTGATTAATCTTGTTCCCCCCCCCCATCGATAAGTGGCGCTTTCGTCGACATCGAGTTTCGTTCTCTGTATATGGCCCTCTTAAACCATTTCTTAATTTTTCTTAATGAATTTACACAAAAATATCAAAGAATTTTTTAGGAAGTGTTGATATACGTTATATAGTGAACATAAAAATACAGTTCTTTTTATCATGTAGATAATGCTAATCTATTTACATTTACTTACAGGTTTTTTAGTAACATTCGGGATGATTATGATTTAAAATACATTTGTACGAATCACTAATAAATATTATATTTAGATAAATTATTTTTTAAAAATTTATTTCAAGGGTTTTATTTTTTTAGTGATTTTTTCTCTTGCAGAACTAGCAAAAAAGGCTTTCTATCAATATCCTGTTTTCACAAGTATTGAGTTATCATTTTTGCTAATGATCATCAAATTCATATTTAACTATCAGAAATTTATTACTGCAGATATCCATATTTACTCCATTTTAATTTCGTGTGTTAACTTGTATCAATAGCACTTTGTTCCCCCCATCAACTAATTGGCATTCTTATTAAATATTAATTTTATCTAATTGCTGCATGACAAGACTTAATAAGCATTACCCTTTTTTGTTTGCTTGTTTATTTTGAATTCAAATGAAATAAGCAAGGAAAAAATGCTCATATATTGAGCACATTCAAAGCGAAAAGGAAAATTTGGATTTAAAAAATAAAAAGTCAATACTTTTTTTTATTTACTTCTTAAAATTAAAAACATAGACATTGATTTCTATTATATAGCAACTAATGTATATTCATGCAAATATAACTCTTATATATATCTATTATAACTACTCTTATATATATATCTATTATATAATATATAACTCTTATACAATTTTTTTTCTCTTTATAAATAAAGTCTTTTCCTGAGGAATGCCCAGCATTAAGCCATTGAAATTAAGAGCATGAAATTTGGGAAGTAATTTTGGGGGCATTAGAGGCACAATAAGAACGGAATTCTGAAGCTTTTAATTCGGAGTTTAATTAAATAATAGAATTTTTATGTGTTTTCATCATAAAATCAAAGCATATAATCGTATTAAAATTAGTTTAACGTCGTTTTGAAGGTTGAAGAATAGCTTTTGAATTAAAAAAATCTTTTGTTTGCTTGAATGTAACATTAAAAAATAATAATTTCTGAGAAATTAGTTTTGGACCCAGTTTATAATAAAGATTTTTATTATAATTTAATTCAAAATGATAGCTCTTCTTCGAATCGTTGAATCACATTATTCTGCAGTTGTTAAAATTGTAATAAAAGAAAGTGGGGGAGGGGATGCTTTCTTTGCTTATATTTATACTTTAAAAATTTTTTGGACTTTATTGAATGAAATTCTTCATTTGATAAGCTTTGTTAAATTTTGACGATATATGATATATTGTTTCACTCTGGCATTTTTACTTTCTGTATAGAAAATTTAGAGAAAACATTGTAATCATCAAAATAATTCGAATTTGAGAATTTATTAATCTCTACGTTTCATACCTCTTTGAATTCAAAAACGCATTTTCGGAAAATGTCTATCTGTGATGCAGATGTCAATAAATAAATAAAACCCTCTTCGAACTAGTTGGATGAAATTTAGCATACGGTCTTCACATCAAACTTGTAATGAACCAAAATGTGGTATATAACGAAAGATTTGGATTGCATTGATAACATGATAGTGTTTATAGATTGTTGTACTGTTTATAATTTCAACACGAATGACAAAAAAGAAAATCATTCAAAATGGTCAACATAGCAGTTTTGTAGCAGTAACACTTGATCTACATCTACAAAATTGGGCATGTAAGTTGCTGATGCTCCTTAGCCCTTTCATGAGAAATGGAAAATATGCATCCTCCCAAATATTTCAATTTTTGTGTGAAATTATATAGGTTTGCTTAAGCTCTGACACAAAGTCTCTATAAGACAGGAACTTAGATGCTTCAGTTACTTATTTCACATAAAATAGTGTTTCTTGATTTGTTACTTAATTATCTACTAACGATATTAAATGAAAGTAATTAGCTAAATGAGTCACTTTTCTTAAATCAAACTCAATCCTAAAAATATTTTAACAAATCATGATTGGAAAAAATTGACATTTTAGAGGATTAAGAAACAATTTTTCAAAATTTGGATAGATTTTTTAACTAAACATTAATAAAAACTAAAATTTTTTTTCTTCAATAATTTTGAAGCAAATCAGACAAAAACCATTTTTTAAATTATTTTAAAACTACAAAAATGAGTTTTTCAATGAAATTTATTTTATTGCCATGCGTGTTTTTATCTGTAATTTATATAAAATTTTAAAAGTATTTTTAAATATAATTTATAATTTTTTATCTGTAGTAACTGGATTTATATTCACACGCATTTCAAGGATATTAAATATATTCTTTAGTAATTTTTTTTTTTTCAGTAGGATAAAATCAGAGGAATCTAAACATAAAATATTCCAGTCGAATTATCATAAAAAGTTACAAAAAGCGGTGCAAATTTGGAAAACTAAAACAAACAAACCTTCTGCCAATAATTCTTTCTCCTATCAACCCGTCTGTGATCACAATGCATTTTTAATTTTGAATTAAAGCACTTTTTCCTAATTTTTAGCTGAAAACGATTTTCTATCATTTGGACAATTGTGTTTTTAGTATTCAGACAGAATAACTTTTACTGAAATTTAGAATGAAAGTTTTTAAAGGAGTGATATGGTTAAATAAGCCCATTCATCATCATAAAAATTCTTATAAAGAACATTTCTAAGAAGTTGAAGATCTTAAATGAGATAGTGAACCGGACTAAAACGGTCTTCGAATGCCATTTAAACTCTCAAGGGGTCCTCTCTCTTTAACTCTACTTAACAATATCTATATAAATAGTTTTTAAAATAAAATTTCCTCAATCTGAAATAGTAAAACTTTTTATTGCGGATCACTTTCTAAAGCTCGGTATATAGCAAGGCCAAATTAAATTTTCGAAAGATTTGACACAAAATAAGTTTTAAAAGTGAAACTTTTTAAAGACAATCTAAATAATATTTAATTATAGATTTGATTATTTATTTTAAATTATTAAGCAGTTATTTTAATTATGGAACAACAAAATATAAAACTTTCGATAGAACATTGCTCTAAAACTAAATAACGAATTGCTAGAATAATGTTCTAAGATTAATATCATAAATTATAATGATAATTAAGTTTGCAGGGCTTTTGTACACTAAGCAACAGTACAAAATTAAACTAACACTGCAAATAATCTAGAGGGTACCAAGCAGCTGTCTATTCAATAAAAATGTCATACTCAGGCTCTGCAGAATCGTATTCAAACTATCAACATATACTCTGCTGAAGATATTTTTCATTAAAATGAGCTTTCTTTTAGACAAATTGGAACAATGCAAGTAACATAAGTTGCTAAACTATCAGAAGTTAAAAATTATTAAAAGACTGCTTAAAAATAAAAATTGCTTTATATTTCAGTAACAAGCCGTTTCATTCATCATTTAGATAAAAAGAAACAGTTTGTCGTCAATATAGGAGGATATAAATTACTTGGATAAGAAATTCATACAATTATTAATATTTTAGACTTGTTATGCATTTAAAAAAATTTGTAAACACTATAAGGAAACCTCATTTCTTAAAAGATGAAAATGAGTTTTTCAGATAAAATGTATTTAATTCACAATACACACAGACACACAAAGTAAATGTATTAATACAGCCTTCAAGTTAAATTTAGTCTGGAAAAACTAGTCGGAAAATAGTATTTATATATTATGAGAAACTTCCCTTTTTTTGAGAATTTTAATTAATTTTATTTCTTTAAATATGGTACTCATTCTTTCCGAATTTCACACACACACAAAATAAAAAACAGCTCTGCCCTAGGAAAAAAACAACAAGAATTTATTTTCTCAAGTTGAAAGTATAAACGGTAGTATAGTCATAAAATCCAGTTTTCACATTCTACCTTCTTTCTTCCATTGAAATTTCCCACTCACACCCTACGAGCGCAAACAATCAAAATAAGCATTTGGCAGAATTTTTTTTATCACAGAATGAGCTGATTTTTTAGTAAATCAATTGTCACTACATTTTAAAATTAGGATTTATCACATACTTAATTTGCTTATAAAAAAATCTTAACTCACAAATAAAAATTTTACAATTACGTTATGAAAAAAAAGAATGTAAAAAGATGTTATTTATAAATTTTGTTTTTAACTTCTCAGGCGGGACCTTTTACGTTGGATATTGGCAATAAACTTATTAGATTTTCCAAAAAATATTCAGTCAACTGGCACTAAGCTATACACTGCAAAAATGTGCTGTGTAGTAAATTCAATAAACCATAAAATCAGGAAACAGTAGTTTTTTAAAAATATTTCTAGATAGTTCCCTACCGCAGTATAATTCATTTTTTAAAGCACAAATTT
This sequence comes from Argiope trifasciata, assembly GCA_026543055.1. NCBI lineage: Eukaryota > Metazoa > Arthropoda > Arachnida > Araneae > Araneidae > Argiope > Argiope trifasciata. Next base: position 3,811,414 of record JAPMOQ010057597.1, on the reverse strand, counting down.
TAAAAAGTCATCAATAATTTTGTTAAATATAAAATTTGTTTCTGTTTTGACACTTCTATTTTATTCTTTCAAGTTATAAATGTATGATATTCTCTCAGTACTCCATGTGTCAGAGAATTTTAATAAGTTTACTGATTTGATATACTACTCCAAGATCTTATAAATTTGTTTCATTTACAAAATTTAAAAAAGAAAGCTATATCTGGGAGACATTTATAAAATTAATTGACAACCATAGATTAAACTACTTATTAACTATACAAAGAGAAATCATTTAGCAATAAGTATAAATGGAAAAATAAAATAACAGAAAAATCATTAAAAATCTTCAATTTTCAAAAAATAATAATGTAACATATTTTCATGGTTTTGTTTCACTTCTAAGAGTGCGAAAACTTAACACATTTTTATATGAGTTGAGAGAAAAAAAATCAATCTCAGCAATACCTTTAACAAGCATAACAAAGTGATGAAATATGCAGATAATATAACAGATATAGATAATATAACATAAACTTCTACATATATTTCAACCATCTGCATCTAAATAATTTTTATACAGATTTCTATGCCCCCCCCCCAATAAAAATGTACGCTAAACCAATGAAATACAATTCTTTTCTTATTATCTATTTCCAATTTTATATACAGTGCAGCAACAACATCGAAAGTGTTCCATTTCTTAGTTGTCATTTACTGCTTTATTTCTTGATTGGATGACGGAATCTTGAGATTTCTTGAATTGTTGTATGGATTTATCCTGATGCTAAATTTTTTTTTCATAAAGGAACTTCCTAAAAGTTAAAAGCTTAAAAAGAAAGCCAAAAATTTCTGGGCAATCTTTTCAACTAAATCATTGGGAATTTGTTCCTTTATTTTAAGGTAGGAGAAGATAAATAAATTGAAATACATACAACATAAATTGCAGTGTAAAAAATTATTTTTTTGTCATAAAGATATATACTATTTTGGTAGTAATGAGTGTTTATTGATATACTAATTCAAATTACATTCACTTAATGACAAACAACATTTAATAAACCCATTAAAATGGAACAAAAACAATTTAGTGTAACACAATAATATATTTATACTTAAAGTCGTTTTTAGTATATTGCTTCCATCATGAGCTTGTTTCTTGTTGTTTTGAATACGTGATTAACTTAAGTTTTTGAATTTAATCACTAATTTTTCTTGACACCTTCTAAAGCACTCCATTTCCAAAATTATTTATTCTCACTGAGATTAGCAATCATAACTTGCATTAAATCTTCTGTAAAACTAATAATAAAAGAATTTCCTAAAAGTTAAACTTGATACTTATCTACTATCTAGACATCTTCTATCACGAGTAAAGAAGAAAATAAAATACACGTAAAAAGTTTCCACCTTAGAATTAAAGAAAAAACAATAATCGTCAGTATTTTATTTTATATCTGCCAACCTGAATGTACAAACATCTGCTTATGAAGTATATCGTACTTAATTTTAAATTCATGCAAAATATCCTTGCATTTTTAGAATTTTTTTCGTAGGATCCATTATATTTTCAGAAATACAATTAGTGAACGTAAAAAATAATAAATAATAGATTTTTTCAAACTTTTAATGAAAAATTAATTCATTAAACAATATTTAATGCTGCTCAAAGTATATCAAATATCATTATATACTCACTTGAAAGGTTAGAATGGCATTTAAAAAGAAATCTGAATATATTTATAGATTAGCAAGTGAATTTATATATTGCCTTGAGAGATTTTTTTAAGACATGCAACCTTCTACGACTTGAGGCTACTCTTTAAAATGAAGTGTGACCGGTGGTTGGTGGGTCCTAATTAAGATAAGCCTTCTTGTGTAACATTAATTTATTATTAAAACATATAAGGTTACGTTACACAAAAACACAAACAGAGAGTTTACAAAAAAAAACACGTCAACACATAATGATAACAGAGGCTTAACTGACTGTCTTTCTAAGCACTCGCCAGAGGGAGGCGTGTAATGAGTGAATCATAGTGTAGGGGAAAAGAGAGTGCTACAGTCTCCCCCTCTGGCTGCGCCGACGTTCCGGCAAGTAGCCAGTACTAGAAGTAGGAGCTCTTGTTGCAGTCTGTGTTCTTGTTTTTGGCCTTTGGTTTCTCTGGGTATAGGGTTTAAGCTGAGAAGATTTTGGCACAAACAAAGTTCCTTGATTTGTGGCATGGGGTGTCACAGTAATTTTTGGTTCAGATGAAGCGTCGTGATTTGTGGCATGGGGTGCCACAGTGATTTTTGGTGCAGAAGCGTCGTGATTTGTGGCATGGGGTGCCACAGTGACTTTTGGTGCAGATGAAGCGTCTTGATTTGTAGCATGGGGTGCCACAGTGATTTTTGGTGGTCGACCTCACTTTCTGAGTGGAGCAATTGGCTTTGAAGCCACATCTTTAAAAGGTGAAAGTGCAGAAACATGATAGGTTGCAATAGGTTCTGACGGCTTGTCAAGGCTAGAAATAACATATGTTGTTGGCGACTTCTGAGTTAGTATAAGGTATGGACCATCACGTTTGGGCATAAACTTTGAGGTCTTCTTGTTTTTGATTTTGCTAATGGAATGCAAATTTACCAAAACTTTATCACCAGGAGAAAAATAAACAGTTCTTCGATTTTTATCATAGTATTTCTTCCGTTGATCTTGCTTCTTTTCTATTCGGTCTCGTATATCATTAGTGATGTGTGCAAATCTTTTGAGATATGGGGTTATCTCTGGAACAAAGTTATCATTTTCAACCACGGCTTTGAAATTTTGCTCAACATCGTCAACAGTGCGCAGTTCTCTTCCAAATTGCAGGAAAGCAGGAGTATGTCCTGTAGTATCACAAATAGTTGTATTCATGGCAAATCGAATTACAGGGAGTTTCGAATGCCAGGTATCATGTTCATCTCCCACAAGTATTGCTAGACGAGGTTTAAGGTCTCTGTTTTTCCTTTCGACAGGGTTTGCCTGGGGAAAATAGACTGGAATTAAACATTGGTCTATATTGAGAGTACAACAGATTTGTTGAAGTACGGAACTAATGAATTGTGATCCGTTATCACTGATGATTCTTCTAGGTATGCCATACCGCATAAACACTTCTTCGATTAATGTTGTAGCACATTCATGCGCGGTGGCATGAGCAAGAGGGAATAATTCAACCCATCTTGTAGCACAGTCTGCCACAATAAAAATCCACTGTTTTCCTGTAGCCGTCCGTGGTAGAGGACCAAACAAGTCAATCGAAATTATCTCGAATTTTTGAGAATATACTGGAGTTCTTAACAATCCAGCAGGCTTTTGGTTGTTAGCCTTGTAACGGTTGCATTCTAGACAATGCTTTATCCATTCTGAAATGTAGGATTTCATTCCAGAAAAATAGTATCGTGAGGATATTTTATTGTAAGTACCTTCAGTGCCGTAATGTCCAGCTGTAGGGGCATCATGGTGTTCTCTAAGAACTATTTCCCTTTCTTGCTTTGGGACAACCAATTGTACTTCTTCAGATTCAGAATCTGGAGAGTAGCGATAGAGTAAACCATTACTCATAAGGTAACCTCGGTTTGACCGGTTAGCAAAATTTTCATCTTTATCATTGTTTTCGAAACAGTCTATTATTTTCTTCAAATCGTCATCTTTTAACTGTTCTTCACGCATATCACTGGCCTTTCTTGATTGCAAATCGATAGATATAGTGCATAATTCACAATTAGAATTGTTGTAAACACATACAGGTTGCGAGAGCATATCAGCTATAACATTAGCTTTACCAGGAATGTATTCTACTGTCAAGTCAAATGATTGCAACTGTAAAGCCCATCTTGTCAATCGGCCTGTTGGTGATTTCAGACTCAACAGCCATTTTAAGGGTTGATGGTCAGTCACAACTGTAATTTGGGCACCTTCTATGTAACCTCGGAACTTTTCGAGAGCCCATACTACTGCTAATGCTTCTCTCTCGTTTAAAGAATAATTTCTTCCAGATGAAGTAAGTAAACGACTCGCATACTCTATGGAATGTTCTTCTTCACCTTGAATAAGGATAGCTCCTAGAGCATAATTTGAGGCATCTGTTCGGATAACAAATGGTTTAGTGTCATCGACCTGTTTTAGAACCGGTGGAGAAATTAGTTTTTCTTTTAATGCATCAAATGCACACTGCTCTTCTTTGCCCCATTTCCATGTGATTTTCTTCTTAGTAAGATTGCTTAATGGGCGAGAAATTTCTGCAAACTGATGTATAAAACGACGATACCAACTGCAGGTTTTCAAAAAACTTTGGACTTGTTTTGTGTTTTTGGGAGGAGGAATTTTTACTATTGCTTCAACTTTTGCAGGATCAACTTCAATACCAGCCTTGGTGATATAGTGACCTAAATATTTTACTTTGGGGCAAGCGAAATTACGTTTGTTTCTATTAGCATGCAATTTAAAGTATTTCAGGCGATCAAATACTTGACGTAAATCTTCAAAATGTTCTTCAAATGTAGAAGATACAACAATCAAATCATCTAAATATGCTAAAGTCTTGACTTTAAGGCCATTTCGGAAAATGTTCATGAGTCTTTGGAAAGTCGCGGGTGCTGTTTTTAATCCAAACGGCATCCTTGTAAATCTGTAAATTCCAAATTGACAAACAAATGCAGTTTTGTCTTTGTCAGGAGGATACATTTGAACTTGATGGTATCCACTTTTTATATCAATGGTAGACGTGTAAGCTGTTTGTTTTGCGGTTTGCAATAGGTCATCCATCCGCGGAAGAGGATTGGGATCAGGCTTTTTAATAGCATTGAGCTTCCAGTAATCCACGCAAAGACGGAAATCACCGTTGGGTTTCGGAACTAGCACTACTGGAGCGGCATAGGGAGAATCGCATTCTTCGATTACTCCAGAGGCGAGAAGTGAATCAATTTCCTTCTTCAAAATCTCTTGTCTGGCAGGAGACAACCTGTAAGGAGGCACTGCAACAGGAAGCTTATCTCCAGTATCAATTTTGTGTTCGATGAAAGGTGTAGGCTCTCCCCCTGGTTGAAAGCATGTCTCGTATTCTACGAGAAGGGAGTTGAGGCGACGTTTTTGTTCATGGGAAAGATTTGTTCCTTCGTTTTCACGAAGATCACAGGGATTTGGAGTAGTAGGAACAGCCAGCAGAGCGTTTATGTCAGGTGATATTTTAATAAAATCATATTTGGTTCGCGGAGATTCTGAGAAATACCAATGCCTGTTGCAGAGATCTAGGACGATTCCTGCTTTACTCAAAAAGTAGACACCTAGAAGAGTTCTGTTTCCTCGAGCGTTTTTCAATACAATGCGTTCTGTCGGAATACTTTTACCCTTAACCGTAATGTCTACAGTTGTAGTGAGTATTTCCGTTTTCTGAATTTGGCCATCAGCTAATGTCATATCTATAACTTGGCTTTTGAATTTCAAGCCGTTCTTCTTAAGAAGTTCAAATAGATTTTCTCCAGCTACTGAATGTGTTGCACCTGTGTCGGCACAAACAGCTGCATGAGTGTCACAGACAGAGATATCAATGATGCGTATTTGTTTATCCTCCATTGAAAAACTGTGAAAGTTCATGTGATTGAGACCTGACGATACAGCAGGGTTTAGTTTCAATGCTGGGTTGCATGTGAGACATTTTGCTTTGATTATTCCAGGAGCTCCACAGCCATAACAGTTCAGGGGTCTTTTGTCCTCTTCAAGTCTCTCATTATTTCGTTCGTGTACTCTGTCTTTGTTAATGGAGTCCCGCCTACTTTGACTGGGGACCCCGGGATACCGCCTAATTTGACTGGGAATCCCAGACAGAGACATTCGATCAGGATTATGTTCATTTCGAAACTTTGGGCCTTTAGCGTTAAAAGTCCTATTTCTATTTGATTTTCCATAATCAGCTGGTTTCTTGAAGTTTTCCGTCTTGTAAGCTTGTGTTTCTTTACTGTTTGGGCGCAGATTGTCGTAGGTGTCCAATTTCTCTATTAGGTCATCGGGAGTGACCCATTCACACCATACATCCAAAAAACGGTCCTTTACTTCAGGAGGGACACGTTTTTTCATTTGATCGAGGATCATCAAGTCCTGGATATTCAGTTCTTCTAACCATCCTTCAAAGTAATTTCTTAACTCAAAATGGAAATCCTTCCAAGATTTTTCTGGGTTTTTTCTATGAGTTGCGAAAAGATGTCGCAATTTCTCTGCGTTTAATTTATATCTTTTTAAAAGCATAGCTTTTATATGTTCGAAATCTTGAGCTTTTTCCTCAGATTCTCTTGAAATAATTTTTACAACTTCATTTGGCAGGACGCCAAGTAAATATGCTACCCAATTTTTCTTATCTATTTTTAAAAATTTCATTTGTCTTTGAAAGACATTGATAAACAGTGACATGTCATCTTGTTGAGGGTCAAACACAGGGATTAGACTCTGGAGTTGTAAATTTAGTTGATTTGGTGATGCAGCGACGGAACTTGAAGACGATAGCTGTCCAAGTTTTTGGACTTCTAATTCCAAACGAAGTTTTTCTAATTTAAACGCGTTTTCACAAGAAACTTTTTCTTCCTCTTTTGCGGCAATCCTTTCACCGATCACCGAATTTAGGAATTCTCACACAAAGTCTTCATCGTAGTTTTTATTGTGTATTATTAGGTCTCTTATGTTGGGGAGACGTGCATCTTTCGGGACTTCAATACCCATTTCCTCAGCCACAAAGATGATATCGGCTTTAAGACCCTTACCCAAGAAACTCATCCTTGTTGTTAGGTTTAGGCACTTGTACACAACACCTTTCCGTTGTTCACGAAATCACGTATTTTACATTATATTTAAAAGAAATTTAAGAGTATAAAACAACACTTGCAATCACTAAATAATTTACAAAAATAAGCATAAATGCACAAGATTCATTAAAGATAATATCAATTTCCTAGCAATATAAAGCTTTAAATTATTGTAATTGGTTAAACCTTATGAATTTCTTTCTAGAATGTTATCATAACATTTTAAAATTTCCAGTGATTATATTTAATTCTTCAATAAAATAATATTTACCAAAATTTATTAAAAGAACATGTCATTTCTTAAAGAATAATCACATCAAGAATAATCATGAACAGTTGTACGAATACTCATAAAAAGGAAAAATGTATATATATATATTTCTATACCATGCGCTTAAAAATAAAATACAGAACAGTTCAGACAGAAATAATGATCACTTTTTTTTATATATACACACATTAAATCTTTGAAACCACAATCCGAAAAGATCTTTCCTTTTTATTTTATTTATTTGCTCCAGTAATAAAAGATCAGTAGGTTTCTACTCATTTAATATGATATCATAAATGAATCATTCAGATTCTTTTTCTGTATCCTGTGTATTACATTAATATTCCGAAAAGAGAAGAGATTGAAGGGGGGAAGCAGACATTTGGCGCGCCGAATAATGGCGACGCATAAGAGCAACATTTGCGTTTCGTTCCGAAACCGAAACTGACGAATGAAACTTAAACTATATATTATTAGGTTGAAAGAAATTTATTTTCAAACAAATATAACTTTTTAACACCAATAGAAAATCTACATATAGAAATATGAGAAAAGCTTTTAAAGAACTGCCTTTACAAAACTTTAAATTGACTGTTATATCATGAGTTTTATACAACAATAGTATACATATGCCAAGGGTGTGGCAAATTAAGTTAACACAAATTTATTTAATCTAAGCGTATGAATGAGCATGGTATTCTTTCCCAGGAGGGCTAAAGAAATAAAGTATTCAAAAATTGAAACAAAAATAAGTACTTATCATTTAATGAAGCAACGATGGGATCTATCACATCCGTTTGGCAATAGAAAGCCTTTTTCCTCCAGGGCGGGGAATTAACATAATCCAATGAAGATAAATCTTGCACAGGGTGTGCATTCGAATTGCTTTTACCTGAAAAAAATTGAGCCTAACCTCTGTGTTCGGAACTTTTACTCTGTTTTTTGAAGGCTGAAATTTAAAAGCACGCTTGCGCGGCAATGCGGGAGGCGCAATTAAATGCTGGGCGTCAATGTAAACGCAATTAAAACACGTTGGGTGCCAATGTGACCGGTAATTGGTGGGTCCTAATTAAGATAAGCCTTTTTGTGTAACATTAATTTATTATTAAAACATATAAGGTTACGTTACACAAAAACACAAACAGAGAGTTTACAAAAAAACACGTCAACACATAGCGATAACAGAGGCTTAACTGACTGTTTCTCTAAGCACTCGCCAGAGGGTGGCGTGTAATGAGTGAATCGTAGTGTAGGGGAAAAGAGAGTTGCTACAGAAGTAATAATTCAGTTTAAAGGATATAATGACAGTTTTCAACTTATATCTAATTCAGTAGAGTGAAGTGCATTTGCAATTAAATCGATTTAAAAAATGATTTAAAATTGAAGGTACGAAACGAAATAAATGGTTCTTTTTGAAAAAAAAAAGTTAGCATTCCTAAGAATGTAGTCAAAATATTGTCAGCAACTTGTCACTTGTACATATAACCCCCCCCCCCTTCCTACTCAGTCGCATAACATTTTTTCATGAGTCCAGTCAGTAATATTGCTTCCTACGCAGTTGATTTCATAGTAAGGATATGAGATAATTCTTCCCAGTGCTGGATGCTGCCAGGTCAATGCTGAAAGATTACTTTTGACTTTGGAATCAAATTTGTTATCCATTTGAATATGAATTCGGTAATTTTGGCAACAAAAATGAAGATTCAACAAAGAATGTTAATTTTTGCGATAACTTTAATTAGGACTCGAAATTCATATGACAGCATAGATATTATCCTTATTCTTACGTTCTCTCCAAACAAACTTTCATCCTCTGAGTGCCGAGTACTTCAATGTTAGTGACCACATAAAATATGGACAACATAATCTTTCAGTGATCCATTCTAAAACTTAGTTATTTATTGGATGAATTATTGTTATTGAGCGCTATCTGATTACTAGCATTGCTCGAGATGAAAATATTTCCATGGCTTCTACTGAAATAATTAAGTAGTTAATAAAGTTTCACTGATTTTTTTTATTAAATCTTCCTCATACACCAATATTTATGAGTAAAATAAGAAGTACTTATTACAAACGCTAATGTTAACGATAACCTCTCTTAAAACCAGCATAATTCACAAATACTTGCAATATCAATGTTTCCCCACATGATGGAAAATCGCGCATGTGCTAATGTTTCCAAAGCCAGGAGAAAAAAAACAAATATTTCCTGAAAACTACGAACCAATTAGCTTACTAGGTAGTCTAAGAAAAATCTATGAGAACATTATACTTGTCAGATTCAAGGACCAATGTAAAGACTTTAATATCATAGCTGATGAGAAAAAATTATTGTACAGTAATGAAATTTTAGGAATACATTTGTCTAGGTAACATATTTAATTGATTAAAGTTTCAAGATCACAGGTAGAGCCATTGGCGAGAAGAGCTATTTCAAATGTGAAATGTTGGTACATTAGTAACCGGTGTTATCGCCAGAATTTTGAATGCAAGCATGCAAACGTGCATGACATTGTGTCGGATATCAGTTTGTGAGATGGAGTTCCATGCCTGTTGCACTTGGGCGGTCAATGCAGGGACGGTTAATGCTGGTTGTGGATGGCGCTGGAGTTGTCGTCCAATGATGTCCCATACGTGCTCGATTGGAGAAAGATCTGGTGATCTAGCAGGCCAGGGCAACATGTCGACACTCTGTAGAGCCTGTTGGGTTACAACAGCGGTATGAGGGCGAGAGTTATCTTGTTGGAAAACACCCCCTTGAATGCTGTTCATGAATGGCAGCACAACAGGTTGTATCACTAGACTGACATATAAATTTGCAGTCAGGGTGCGTGGGATAACCACGAGAGTGTTCCTGCTGTCATACGAAATTGCTCCCCAAACCGTAACTCCAGGAGTAGGCCCTGTGTGTCTAGGCCGCAGACAGGTCACTAGCAGGCGTTCACCTGGCCTCCTTCTAACCAACAAACGGCTATCACTGCGACCAAGGCAGAACCGGCTTTCATCAGAAAACACAACAGATCTCCACTCCGTCTTCCAATGAGCTCTAGCTTGACACCACTCACGACGCAAACGGCAGTGGTTTGGAGTCAGTGGAATGCACTGTACAGGGCGTCTGGCTCGGAGCTGTCCTTGAAGTAACCGATTTGCAACAGTTCGTTGTGTCACTGTGGTGCCAACTGCAGCTCGAATTTCAGATGCAGACGCAGTAGGATTAGCCATAGCCATACGCCGAATACGACGGTCTTCCCTCTCAGTAGTACCACGTGGCACCCGGAACCTGGTCTTCTTGAGGCAGTACCTTTCCTTGACCACTGCCGTAAATACTCATGCACAGTGGATACATTCCTGCCAAGTCTTTCAGCAACATCGCGGAAAGAAAACCCACCTTCTTGTAGCCCTACAACACGACCTCGTTCAAACTCAGTGAGCTGTTGATAATGGCTTCTTCGTCTTCTCAGAGGCATCCTTGACTAACATTAACCCACTAAGTCAAATCTCAACTGTAAGTAACGATCACGAACCTTACAGCGCTTATTTAAAGCAAACCTCATTTGTATGTTCATAGTGTCGCTACCAGCGCCACGCTTACGCGCGTAACTCGAAATTTGAATCGACGTCATCTTTCAGATGTATAAACGCGCCTACCAAATTTCGTTTATCTAGCACAGCTCCTTCCTAGTGTTGGGATTTTTTTTCCATCAGTGTATCATCATACACGACTTTAACAATAAAATATACATCGGTGGGGTTTTCCTTGATGTAAGAAATGCATTTGATAGAATGTTATATAATGGTCTCATCTACCTGTTCAAAAATTTCAAATTATCCTTCTACTTCTTCGACATGATAATCTATGTCCTCAATAAAAGAATATTTCAAGTTAAAATAAACTATACTCTTTCATCAAAGGGTGAAATGACTCAAGAAAGCATTCTTAGTTTTCTACTTTATAATATCTTTACCACTGACTTCTCCAACAGTATCTACATCGCAAATTGTTTCTTTGGTGATAATACTGTTACTCTTAAGCAAGGCAGTACGACACATTTTGTCATAAAAATACTTCGAAATGGACTCCTGAACATTAAAATCCGAAGCACGAAAGGGCGTATGGAAAAGATCCATGCTGTCATGTTCGGGAAAGGAAAGATAAAGAAATTGCTAACTACAGTCATATTTTTTGAAGATAATCTGTCTTGGGAGAAGAAGAAGAGAAATACTTTGGATTGATATTAAATAATAAATTCACCTTTAAAAGGCAATATCAACAAAAGGAGCCTTGGACTTAAGTTCCTTTCATTATCCCTCTCACTGGCAGACGTTCCTCTCCTTTCACCAGAAACATATTATATTTACAAGTTTTAAGACCTATCCTAACTAATGCTGCCCAAATTTTGGGATTTCCTGCTAAAACCAACCGATACAAAATTCAAGTTTTACGAAATAAAATGCTTCGTATCATTACGAATGCTCCTTGCTTTATCCGGAAAGATATTTTATACAGAGATTTTAAAAACTCCAAAGTTTGATGATTACATCAAAGAACTTTCAAGAAATTTTTTTTAATCAATTGTAAATTCATAAAAATCCCACAATCAAGGAATAAATTAACTATGTTCAGTTCAGTGGAATTTAAGCTTTTTTATTCTACTACTATGATCAGGATCATTTAAACTTCTGTAGCTCCTTCCGAAACTTAAACTGGGCCTAAAGAACTGCTTCAAGTTACACTTTATGATCATATAAGCAATCCTTTTTCTATTCACCTGATTCTCCAAAGGTACATATGTTTTTTCCCCTGCAACTAACTATCTGAAACTGAGCTGAAGTACTTAGGAATTAAGTCTCTTCCCATATCTAATTTATGAAACCAATAACCTCATTTGAAACGTTATATTAGCCTTAAATTTTGAGGAAATCAGTAATAAATTTTATTTCATTTGTGTCCTTTATTCGGGACAAAAATACGATCAAGATAGAAAATCAATAAGAAAAGTATTAGTTGATGAAAAGTGAAGGAGCGTTTAAAGACTACTTTTCTATATTTTCATCATACATTTTAAGCAAAAATTTGCAATCTAGATTTACTGAAAATTATTGTTTCCAACTGTCCCTTTCCTAGATGTGTATATAAGATGTAGTAATGGAGGTAAAGTTTCGAAAAAATTATTGAGCAAATGAGACCAGTTTCAGAAACGCGAATTGAAACATGATTACTAAACTGTTAGAGGCAAGATAATTAAACGAAAAATTATGGCATCATTTTCATGTATTGAAAATTGTATTTATCACCACTTTTTCTATAAATCATACAACCAGAAGATAAATGTGAATGATTATCCTTTTTAATAGTCATCGCATAACAATGAATGTGTATCAACAATCTTTTTAGCGGGTCTTAACTGGTAGTTATTTGTGGTTGTGACTTTTTAACTTGTGAAAGACGGCATTTTTTTTCTCTGAGGAATAAGGTTGCAATTAATTTCTCACTGAAAGTGTCTGGAAATCGGAACAATTGACACTGAAATCTAATTTAGGGAAAGTTTTAGTTTCAGAGAATATGAAGAGTATATCTAAAGGAAATAACATTCGCAATAAAAATAAATTTTTTGTTTAATTTAGAAGGGTATAACATAATCTTTTTACAAGTCTGAACGAATCAATTAGTAAGAAATGGAGGGTTAATTACTTCTATGTTCAGCATTTGAAGATTATTGAATTATATATGCAAGGTGAGTTTTAATTAACTTTCCACCTTAACTGAAATGGCTTGACGTTGCTGTGAATGCTTAGAATACGAGAGAGCATAAGATTTCCGTCACTTCTACAGTCTTTAGTATATCTTCTAAATAGTTCTATTCAATTAAAAAATTTATTTAATCTGATATATAAAAATGAATTTTTTAAAATCTTATCTTATGTGCTGCCATACTGTTCAATCGATTGCGATGAAACTTGCCCAACTTATTGCTTGCACTTGTGTGAAGGTTATATTTTAAAACTGACAACTGACAAAGTCAAACAGTAAATGGAGTTAATTGAACATTTATCAAACGAAATAAAATTATTATGATTGATGCCAATCAATGTAAGTGAAATGAAATTGAAATTAATTATTATTATTTTTCTTCTTATTAATGTATAGTTGTCTCTACAAGACGTTTTCATTCAGCGTGCACAGTATTTTGTCTGCTGCAAGCAAAATGCTTCCAAGCGTTCGTCACTAAATATATTTACCAGAGCAGCACGTAGAATTTAGACAAATCGAATTTCTCAAATAAACGAGGAACGACAAGCCAGCAATAAAGCAGATCGTTTAGGAATTGTAAATTCACGTAATTCAGAATCTCAAGATAATCATGCGACAAGAATCGAAATACAACGTATATATGCTTCCTGATCATGCTCATTAGAATCAAAAGAACAATATGCGACAAGATGCGAGGTGACTATCTTAACGTAAAGTTAATTTGGAGAAGATGTTTCTTTCCACCCATTCCCCTTATTCCCAGCGAAAGCCTTTTGGTTTCAAACGACTGCAGTTCCCCATTCAATTTGCATTTTTGATGACCATCAGCATAGTGCAAATTCTACCATTTCAATTTAGCGAATTGAACCTTGAAAACCCTTGTTTTTCCTTTGGCCAATTCTATGCTGAATGCTTATGAGTCGGACGGCCAAGAAATTTATTTCTTTTTACTAAAGATGGAAAGCAAAAAAATATTATCTACCCTAAAGTACTTGAATTAAAAAAATGGATTTAATATTATTCTATCTTCTCCTTTATATAATAATAAATGAAAAAAAAGTATTAATTACCTCTAAGAAAATAAATATCATTCTTGTTATCATTCCTAACTAAACAAGACAGCTATTTTAAATTTCAAACGATATTTCCAAAATTATTTCTTCTGCTACATCAACGCGCAAGGTACCAATAAGGTATGCTATAAAAATTTATTTATGTGGTGAAAATACAATGATATTTATTTTCAACATTAAAAGACCAAAATGAAACCCTTCATATCAATGGCTAATGTTTGATAAGAATATGTAAAACATTTTTATATGTCCAGAATAATTTTAAAGGAGGTTGCGTTTTATCTTTTACAACTAAAAGTTTTCACTTTGTAAATTTTATTCATTAAATTCTTTTCTGCATTCATATCAAAGAAAGAATGTTTGTGACACTATCGCAAAAAATTGCTTTAGCGCACAACTGAAGATTAGTCAGGATTTAATTAGCACATGCTGCTTGTTATGCTATTTTTATATTAACATGTAACAAGGAGAGGCCTAAAGCCGATGGAATGAAAAGCATAAGTGTCATTCGGAGCCACTACAGACATGTACATACTTAAATTAATTTACTGTGAACAAGCTTACAGAATCTAAAACTGTTCATTTGACTGAAAGATAGGCTTCTACGTATATGGGATTCAGAAAAAGGTGTTCAAGTGCGTTGATATTACACAATTGGCAGCGCAGACAGAAGAAAAAAAAAGAGTTCTCGTAGTTCCGGTGTTTTAAATTTTTTTAAAATTGTAATTTGCCCCCTTTTTTAGTGTTAAAGTTTGTTTCTTTCCTTTTTCTTTTATGTGTGTGAATTGTTTTTCAAATCAAAGGCATCCTTTAATGTGATCATATGTACCATCGTATATAAAAATATTCAGTCTTTTGTTGTACATTCATTAGTGTGATAAGAGTAAAACTTGTTTTTTTAAAATGCCAATATTTGTTTCATTTGATGTAATTTAACCCTTTATTTACTGACGGTACTTAAAAGTACCATTTAAATCTAGCTGATATCTTTACTATTGGGTCGTTTGGAAAGTAATTTCGTTTTCTCCTGACAAAGGATTTAATTGCATTTTTCGCACCCAATTTCATACTTAAACCGCAAAATCATTTTATGTTTTAAGAGCTGATATAGCAAGGCTTGAGTGTGAAAAAGTGCAGCTGATTCTTCGCAGTAGTTTTTGGATGGTGCCCTTTTAAATATGGAGAGCAATAAACAGCATTTTCGTCATTTTTTTCTTTTTTGCTATATAAAAGGTAAAAATGCTGTTCAATCCAGAAATAAATTAGCCAATATGTGTGGAGAAGATGTGTTAACAGTACATCAGTACCAGAACTGATTTTCAAAATTTTTCCTTCAAATGAGGAGGCCAAAAACCACCTCGATCAGTTTTTTTTACAGCAAAGACCAAAACTTTTATGAGCGTGTAATCATGTTACTACCAAAAATATGGCAAAAGGTATTAGACCAGAATGGCAATTTTATAATTTAATAAATAATTTATTCATTAAACGAAAATTTCTTTTCATTTTGACAAAAAAATACGAAATTACTTTCCGAACAACCCAATATAATACTATTTTTGCCGATGGTATTCTAAAGAACACGGAGAATGTAACCCAAATAACATGAAGTTAATACAAGCTAATAGTAGGAATTAAAAATATTTAATTAATAATTAAACTAATTAAGATATTTCTGTTAATTACATTTTTTTTCTCGGGTTCCCTGGGATTATTTTGCAAGGAAACTAAACGACTGGTGCAAAAATGAAGTTGAAAAATTGATGGCGACATAATTCAGTAAATAAAGGGTTTTAAAGAAACACCTATGAAATTCTTGATAAAAATCTGAAAGCATTTTCCATGTAGAGTTGCAAATTTTCATTTTGCCTTAAAAAGCATGGATTTGATTTAGACTCCAAAATGAAGGATAAACGGTACAATAAAATATCTTATTAACAATAATTAGTTGAAAATGGCAACGCATCATTTTAATAAGTGAGAATATTTATGCTTTTAAAAAGTATCTAAGCATTTTTATGGGTTATTTTAGTGAATTAAATAGTAAAACGAATTTGAAACATTAAATTTACTGATATTTTATTACTAATTTAAAACTACTCTATGGAGGATGCAAGCTGTATTCTGCCTTAAAAATTCATTCAGTAACAAGCTTACTTCTACTGTAAAATATTGCAAAATTATGCATTCAAAAATATCCAAATATTCGAAAATAAATACAATCATCTTAACTATATTCATATATCTGAAGCTTCTAAATGTTTTCCATGTCAGGTATTTATTTTTTAAATATAATAATATTCTTATTGACCGGAATGTTTAAAAACAGTAGCAATATTTCTACGTTTGTATTTACATTTAGTAATTTATCTAATTAATTTTATTAACCAAAAACAGTGATGAAGAATTAAGTAACTCATTTGGTTCACCACTTAAATTGCTGGGACAACGTAATTTTATGTTCTGAAAACGTAATTTTATGTACTGAAAATGTAATTTTATGTACTTTATGTTTTCACCACAATCTTTTGGAAACTATAACTGTAAGAGTTTTTGTGATGAAAATCTGCAATGAAACTATAACTGTAAGAGTTTTTGGGATGAAAATCTGTAATGGATCAAATCGGTCATTAATAGATGCGATTGCCAATATTACATTTCTGGTCTATAAAGGATAAGTTTGGTTATTAATAGATGTGACTGTCATTTTTCTATTTCTTTCGGATACACGAAAACACACTTACTTTCAATGTATATTTGATTTATAGAAAATAATGACAATAACATCATGGCACGTTAACTAGAATAAATTTAACTGGATTTAAATCAGCACAGAATATTCTTTAGGAAGAGCGTAAGTATCTTTAGGCTTCGTAGATGGGCCGTCTAATTCAAAGCTGGCAGCATTTTTTTCATATCTCAATAGTTTCCACGACTGAAGTTAAAATGATAGTTTAAGTCATATGAACATCTTTTGTTTGGGAATTATTTCAATAGCATGAGTTGTTTGGCAGTCATAAGCTAAAATTTAAATTCTAATTTTTCATAATACCTGAGAAGTTTGACATATTAGCATATGCTTCATTGAAACTTGTAAATCTTTACAAATAATCTATCTGTCAGTCTGCAAACCCTAGAATTGAGTATACAGAAAAAAATCACAGTGATTTACTGCATATCATTATGTTTTGATATTTTTTGGTTCTAAGTAAATTAATCCCTCAATTATAGCTAGCTGCTAAATTGATTTCCTTAAAATATTTTTCGGTGCATATTATTATTTGTTAATAAAAATGGAAAAATAAAAACTACTACAAATGTTTGAAATATTCTATATTTAGTAAATTAGTTAAAATTATCCATTGGTGACTATTGCATGTAACTATCCATTAATTAAATTCTCACCAACCCGAATTAAAAATAAAAATGTATAGAAAAGCAAGCTATTCATGTTGCCAAATGGAAAGCAGATAATGAAGGGATTCCAGATTATTGCGCTTACAGAATTCATATGCTGTTACAATTTTTAATCTGAAGTTTTAACTCCGTTATCACCTTCTTTTTTTCCTTAACCAGGTAACTGTTTTTGACGAGTATTCTCGCCATGGAAAGCATACAACTTTTTGCATTATGATGAGTTATTCAATGACAATTATTATATCTATATAATGATAGTTTAATATTATATTTACACGTAATCATTTATCATATATATGATATTTATATAATATATGTATGTTTATGACAATTTAGATACGCATTTTCCGAAGCGGTCGAAGTAGTTAACGGGTTGATTGGGTGGCATTTTCTGTTTTAGGATTGTATTGCATTTATTTCGGCAAGAGTTACGTTCCAGGTGATTATTTTGGGATTATCCAATTGATTTTTAAAATTGACTTGTAACTTTTATGAATGACTTAAAAGTAATTTATAACTTTGAAAATACAAGAATACAATTCATGTATAGCGCATAGTCATGGAACTCGTTTAATGTTTACTTGATTTGTTGCTAACAAAGATGAATATGAGTGAAGATTATAAAGTATGAATTCAAAAATATATAGTTATCAAATATGTAAATAAATAAAGCACTGTGAATTCCTGAATTGCAAATAACATTGGAGTAGAAACCAAACTAACTTATTTTGGGTTTCTTACTTGGATGTTATATCTATTTCATGATTAATAAATCATAAAAATGTTTAGACACCAGTTTCGAAACCTTTATTAAATATTTTATACAGACATTAAATGAAAAGAAGAATTATTTTGAAATATAACAAAAATTTAATTATTATATTATTATAAAATGAAGCACCTCAGCTTCAATGATTAAAATCAAAATGAATAATTACTACTATTTTTAATTTTTGTTTGAACTAAATTAAAAACTAAGTCTAACTTTTCTCAACTGCAGTCTACTAAGTATAAAATGCAATAAAATATTTTCCACAAAATATTATTCAATGTTTTCAGCTCTAATGGAATTTTTTTCCCAATCGAAGCGGTTGATAAAATCTGCCATTTCTGGTAGGAGCACAAAAATATTCTGATTGTATGCATGAAAATTGAAAGCTTGTTCAAACGAATGAAATAAAGCATATACCAACTAAATAAATTTTTATACATTTATCTGAAATAATATACTACTTGCTAAATTCACATCATAAAGGTAAATCTATGCAACGAATGAGAGTTGAATTGAACAGATATATAAACTACTCAAAACAATGCAGGGATAATATCAATTTTGTGTAAAATGCCCATATAATTGATATGGGTTTCTTCAAACCAATACATACACACACATCATAATACGTACTTTTAAATGTCTTGTTTCCTTTATTGAAATCATTCAGGAAAAAAAAAATGTTACTTCAGGAATGCTTCGTATAAAAGATATGTTTCTAAACAGGACTTAAAGGAATTCGGAGGGTCCACAGTAATTTAAAAAAGGATCAAATAGCTTCAAAATCACAGAGTAAGCCAATGAAAAACCTTAAAGATTAATTTTCACTTTTATACAAGTTGTTAAAGGGAAACCTGAAATTTTGAGAAAGTCTAAGATAAAGTCGTATACTTACAACGATTTAAAACAATGCCCGACTATTAGGACTAACAGCCAGAAGAATTCATCATGTGAGCACCAGTCTATTATAACAGCATCTTTTACGACCAAAAAGGAATTTCAAAACCGTCTGTATACCAGTACTCGCTACATTTGGCCTTATACTCTCGTAGACAATCTGTGCTTCTTTAAAATCAAATTACAATAGTGCAGAAAATTGGTACAACAATTTAATGAATGAATCAATTATCGCTTTGCCAAGAGGTTAGCCTTCATTCGTTGAGAATATTGTACTGGTAGTAGTTAGCCTGTATCTGTATTAAGTATCCAATTTGGAGAAAGTGAGGTAATAGTCTGAACAGTCCTCCTCCCTCATCGTTCATATCTCTTTCTAAATCATCATAAATGGATGATTAACGTCTTTCTATACAGAAATGAGATACTAAGTATTGCAACAAGTTTGAATAATTTTATCTCATTCTTTGTACAATAAGTACAAATCCCCTTAAGCGTTTTGTAACGTTCTTTCTACAAAAGAATGTTTCAAATGGATTGGGAAACGTGCTTCTCAGATATGTTTGCGGCATTCTAGGAAGAATGGTCACTGGCCGTTTATCGCTCCCAAAGGAATTTCAACAGAGGAAATTTCTCACCTACTTCTGCAAAATTGAATGTCCTAATCCTTCATATATAATCTCGTTAACTGTAGGTTTAATGTACAATCCTGCACTCTGTCAGAGTAATCTCTTATTTTTATTAAATAATTTACCCTTTTTGATAACTTTTATAGCATAAGTAGAAAAAAAATCCTTTCTTTCTACCCTCTCGATAGAAATTAATAATAAAATTAATTATTCCTTGGTATTAGTTTGTAGCATATATGACTTACATATATTTGTTAACGGAATTTTAGTTTATCTACATGTTAAGTTCAAAATTTTAACTTTCTAATTGTTTTGAGCAGCGTATTTTTACATCCAAGTAATTGCTAATAAACTTTTGAGGACTTAAATTATATTATTATTCTTAAAATCATTGCAAATTCATTACATGATAACTCATACCATTTTCCTTTGATACATTATTAGGAACCCTATAAATAATTGAGAAACATTGAGTTTTTAGGAGCATGAAAGCTTTTGCTATATTCTAAAATAGATTATAAATTTATTTGTTCTCACGGCAAATCTTGTCCTGAAATGACAATGAGTTCTCTGCCGACTTTGCTCGGAATTTTTTTTTATAAGTATATATTTTTCAATCCCCTTCTTGATAGGTGTATTATTTTCAGATCAGATGATCTGTTTCGGGTTGTCCAACTTAGCTTGAACCTGGAACTGACGTCATTACAGTAGGCAACGTTCTTGTTTTGCGGGATGCTAGATTACGATTTGCATATCCATTACTTTCGATGCTTGTACGAGTAGAAGATTTGCTATGTCCTCGGTTATTTGATGTTTGCTTGGAGTTCTGAAGAAAGAAAGGGCATTTTAATTTTGGCTGTGAACATTGAAAATCATTTGTTAAGTAAATAAACAATTGAAAAATCAATTTTGAATTTATTTACAAATTCAGATGTCAGCTAATAATAACGTACACATAAATCGAGTGCATTGAATATTCAACAGTAGATTTGCAGATAATTTAATAATCAGATAAGAATTTTTTTTGAATTTTTATTCTTTTCGTATAATGGATTAATTTTAAAAATTGCTATTACTGTTATTTAGGACCAATTGTTTGAATTTTATAAATTAGCTTTTTTTCTGGATATAAAGCAATATATTAAAAATTGTATTGCAAATAGTTTTATATTAAAATGTATTGTAATTCTATTAGGAATATTTGAATTTTAAACAAATGTGATATCATAATAGCTTATATATGATTACATGATAGAATAAAAAATTAATATAAAATCATTTTCAACTCTCTTACAAATAGAAAAAATTCTGCAATTATAAATTTGTCAATAATATTCCAATTCATCAATATAAATAAAGATAGATTGACCTTAATTAAAATGGAAATAATGCGAAATTTAAATCCTCCCTTTTATTTTTAAGTTATACAATTTTCGAAAAATATTAGATTCAATATTTTTGCCACCAGAGGGAAAATAAAACTAAAACAAAAGTAAATATTGAATTTTCAGTCTGTGTAATAGTTTAATGTTGGGTAAATTCAAACCAATAACACATGTCAGTTTGAAAACATTTTTTTCCTTGCTGCATGTTATGCTTGATATTCAGTAACAATTCTTATATTTAATTCATAAAACTTCGAAATGAAAAATTTACTATATCCTATCATGTTTTGAAAATCCAAAGAGGGAAAACTGGTTCTTTTGTTATAATACAACACAAACGTGGAAATTACGAGAGAAGAGCTGAACAATAGAATTTTGCCTATCTATCACGATATTGGGAATTTGACAAAAATAGAAATAGGTTTCAAAAAATCCGATATATATCAAGAGAGACTGTAATTGAATGGGTACCAAGGTTTTGAAAATGTGACTTTAGCTACTGCGGATGTAAATGAAGTCAAATAACAAAAATCACGCAGTTACGAAATATAGAAAACATAAAGAGGTGATGTTATTTGGTTAAAATGTAGGAAACAAGTTAAGAGATTTAGAAACATACTTGTGATTCTTTAATGCTGTTATTAACTTGAATCGATATCAACAGTACATGGTTTCCCTATAAAGAAAGTGAGGGAGGTATAAAGCGCTGTTTACACTAGACTTTCTTTTCACAAAAATGTTTCAATTTTCTATTCCCTTTGGTTGATATTCCAGAAAATTTTAGAAATCTTATTCTTTTTCTTTTAAAATTTTTGTAAAGGGTAATAAAGTTCCACCTTCTTGTTTCATTGGTTTGTTAATTATCAATGTCGGACAATGGTTTGTCTCAATGGATGCTGCATTCCTTTTTTTCTTTAAATTTTGAATCTTTATGGCTCAAGTAATTTACTTTTTTTTGGGGGGGGGGGGTTCTGAAATAATTTTCTTCTTTTCAGATATAATTTCTCTTTGGTGGCAATAAACTGAATTCTCTTTCTCGTTCTGAAAAGATTTTATATATATGATACCACCAATTCTTTTCTTATTCTTTAATGGTTAAGGACATAATAATATTATTAGATTATTAGTATTATTATGTCAAATATATCAAATAATTTTTTATTTAACTAAAATTTGGTTTTTCTTTACTTATAAACTTTTCTTTGTACTTATTTGGTTTTTCTTTGCACTTTGTACTTA
Source organism: Argiope trifasciata (assembly GCA_026543055.1). NCBI lineage: Eukaryota > Metazoa > Arthropoda > Arachnida > Araneae > Araneidae > Argiope > Argiope trifasciata. The sequence goes on along the minus strand of JAPMOQ010057597.1, from coordinate 3,789,184 downwards.
TTATTATAAAAGGTCAGACTAATAATATTCGGCCTTCAATTTTCCTGATTACGGTAATAATGTTTGAACGGCGCCACAGCGCATAGTTCGCATGCTTGAATTTGCTGTTATAAGAGTTCATCAGATTTTTTATTTCTTTCAAGATGACAGAACAAGTTGGACAAAGATACGGTATCGAACAAAGATGCAGTACTTGTTAAAAGCTTGGTGAATCTCAAAACGAAACAAATGATAAGATCCAGCAAGTGTTTGGAGATTATGCTATAGGGGTAACACAAGTAATGGAGTGGTTGAACAATTCAAAAACGGCCTCATATCGGTGGCGAAAGAACGCCAGAAGGACCAGACGATCGGTGCGCTAGAAGGATAACCAGTGACAAAAGAGTACAAGTTCGACGCCGACTCAGAGACGCAGTTCGACGAGAAAGATCAGATTTCCTAGATGACGCAAAACTATTAGTTGTATCATGATAATACTATGGCTCATTCGTCATATATGATCCAAACTTTCTTGGCGAAACACGAAATTCCAATCATCTCCCAATGTCTTTACTCTGCAGATATGGCTTCTTGTGAATTCTGGTTGTTTAAGAATTGAAGATACCATAGAAAGGATTACGCTTTGAGAGTAGAGAAGAGATAAAAAAGATAGATACACGAGGATGAACACTATTCTAAAAGAAGTCTTCCAGGAACTTTTTTGACTGAGGAAGGAGCAGCGAGCTGAGTGAGGAAAGGTGCAAGGGTTGAAGGGAGTTAGGGTTCTAGTTTCATCACATAAGTAATGTATTTTTTTCTGCCCAAAGGTCGGATACTATTTAGACAGCCCTCATATCGTCATTGAAGTTATCTCAGACACAGACTTTTGGCAGGAATAAATGGGAAACATTACAATAACCAACTCACAAACTTTTTTTTCTTTATTTTGGTATAAGAATTATAAAATTTTGAGAAATATGCATGGCTGTTTAAATATTTACACCGCTTATGAATAAAACTGTGAAACTGAAATTTGAATCAGAATTATGTTCAATAAATAAATTTCATTTATGAAATAATCAAAAATTTTACCTTATTCCAGTATTGATTCTTTCCTTTCCATTTCGCGAAACAGAAAGATTGAATTTTGTCATTCAAAACTATATGGAAAATAAATATGAAGACACCCTGAAAAAAGAGAATAAAGAATGAATAAAATTTGTTTTCATATGTCATATTTTTATTATTGGCTATCAATGTTCTGAAATTTTTTGTTTTATAACTAATTGTTGAAAAAGCATTTTTGCATGATATACAAAACTGAATAGCTATTAGAAATGTAACCAAATTACATATAACATTTTCATTTTTTAAAAGAATAAACAATAAGAAGTTTTAAGTCATGAATTATACAAGATATATGCCGATTATAGGGTATATACCTTGTATAATTAATCTTAAGATAGCAAAAGTATAAATAATCTTGAAGAGCGAAATTATTCAAAAAGTAAATAAAAAGTTCCAGCTGTGAAAAGTAAAGTAGCCACTATAATTTAAAGCTGAAAATGACATCAAGGCCACAATATTTATTTTCCTAGTCTCATTCGTCAACTTTGTGTTAAAAACCTTAAAAATACACCCAATTGCTGTTTTTGTGTTGCCATCCAAGACTGATATTCAGAGTTAATATACCCTCCTCTCCCCGCCAATAAGTGGTTCTTAATTTTCTATAAGGCATTGATCAAAGCATACCTAAATGAAAGTTTTTGAAGATTTTCTTTCAGAAATTCAGTTACTCATTGAAAAAAAAGGAAAGCTTTTTTCTGTTTGGTATAAAATGGCAGTCTATATAAAGCCCGATATTTTAATCGGTAGTCATGAAAAGATACCTCACGATACTCAGTCATAATCATAAATATTTATATTTCTCATAGTGAGGAAAAGAGGGATGATAATTTAAGAAAAATACAAATTAATGAACTAAAAATTGATATTTTTATCGGAAATTTGCAAATAAATAAGATATTATGAAAGACTTTAAGCCAGTGATTCTCAACCTGTGGGGCGCGCCCCCCTAGGGGGGCGTGAGAACTCTAGTGGGGGGGGGGCGCGAGCATATCCAAGAGAAAATGTTATTTAAAAAAATTGATTGACTGAAAGGAAAGAACAAGCACACATACAAAAAACAAAATACATTTCTACATTTTTAATAATTAACTTATTAAATTAAAGCAACTCACTAAATTAAAAACAAATTTAATAATTATTATTGACTTCCTTGAGCCTGTCTTGCAGAGCAAAGTTTTTCGAAGGAGGATTTAATATTAGAAATACACTCTCAGTTCTTTTTCTATATTTAGTTGAGATCTATATTTTGTCTTCAAAGAAGCCACCATATAAAATCCAGTTTCACAAAGGTAAGATGTTGAAAATGGTAGTAGAATGCGAAATACCTTTGTTTTTAGTGCAGAAAACTCATCATCCACTCCTGCCAAAAATTCAAAGAGTGATTTATCACTAAATTGTCTTTTGGTTTCCCCGCTTGCCGTGAAGTCTAAGAAGGTTTCTTCCTCATCAATTGAGAGTCCTTCGGGAGCATTTTGAAATGGATCTCTCACCCGCTTGTAACTTGTTATCAGTTTGTCGTCAGCAAGAAAGTTCTTTTTAAAATTCTTTGCTAGCATGGCTAAATAATTTCCAATGGTTACAAAAACAACTTTTACATGTTGTTCGTCAGCCTTGTAAGTTTTAATGCAATCATTCAAATTTACAAACATTGTTAAGTTTTATAGCTTTAAATTTCTGATCCACAATTCCAATTTCCTACAAAAAGCATTAACTTTATCACTCGTATCCAATATATGTGTATTTGCTCCTTGCAGTTGAAAATTCAAGTTATTTAATTACTCGAATATGTCGACCATGTAGCTCAATTTCATTACAAATAAACTATCGCGGAAATTCTCAGCTTTCGGTCTGTTTTCCTCTTCTAGGAAAATGGCGATTTCTTCTCTTAATTCATTAACACGTTACACAAATTTCCCCCGTGATAACCATCTTGAATCGCAAAAAAATAGTAACGCTGAATGTACTGCACATATGTCTTTACAAAGTTCGGAAAAGATTCTTGATTTCAGAGGTCTCATTTTTATATTATTTACTACGGTTACAACCGTAGTTAACACAATATTCAAACCAGGACTCATTTCTTTGGAAGCCAAAGCTTCTCTGTGGATCATGCAATGTGTCCAGACGCACTCTGGTGATTTTTGTTTCACAAGTGTTTGAATACTTTGGAATCTTCCGGACATAGAACGAGCACCATCGGTGCATATTCCGACGCAATTTTTCCATTTTATGTTTGCCTCGTTCATAAAATCATTTAAGATAGCAAATAATGCGAATGCTGTTGCTTTGAATTCTATTGGTTCGCTGAAAAGTAATTCTTCTACTACTCACAAATCATAATAAAATCTAACATAGGCAATGAAATGAGGATCTTTATTACTATCTGTTGCCTCATCGAGTTGTATTGAAAAAAAATTGTCACGTAACTTCGACTAAAGCTGACACTCTACACCAGGGATGGGCAAACTACGGCCCGCCGGAAGGTTCTATCCGGCTCGCGGATAGAATTTTAATTTGCCGGTCAGAGGCAAATTAAAAGAAATATTCATATATTATATATCCATCTCCTTTTCTACTTTGTTTAATCATTATATTTTTTCTTCCTTTTTTTTCCAAAGAGCTGGTTATTTGTTTACACTCTCTATTTTTGTTCTACAAAACATAAATCGAAGGAAATAGCAAACACAGGCAGTTTTCAATCGGTAAAGTGTTAAAAGCGGAAGTTATTTGTTAGTTATAGCTGTAGATTGGCGTCAACAAGCGTTATCTTTTTTTGTGGAGCAGACATATGGGAATTCAATATAAGTGAATTAGACCTCACATGTGGCAGACTGAGCATTTTAAGCTCCATCTAGCGGCTTTTTATTTTGGCGCGAGTTCTAATATTATTGATTGTGTGTTGAAAGATTGTGGACATATAGCGTCATTGTGAATAGTGGTGAAATTATTAAAAGTATAGCGTAGCTAGTGCTTGTTTGTGTTATTCGTAAAATATTTCAACCCCAAAATGGCCACTAAAAACGTAAAGTTGATTCAGAGTGCCGCGCTCTTAATGATGAATGGACATGGAAATATTTTTTTTTCAGTTGTAAAAGATAAACCAGTGTGTCTTATCTGCAATGAAGCTGTAGCTGTCTTCAAAGAATACAACATTTCCCGTCATTTCACATCTAAGCATAAGAATTCCAATTACGAAGCAATGTCCGAATATGAAAAAAAAAACAAAATGCAGAAAGTCTTTGTAAAAAATTATCAGGCCGGCAAAATTTTTTCAAGAAGGTAAACAGTATTCAAGAAGCAGCTACAAAGCAAGTTACATTGTAGCATACAATATTGCTAAAAATAATAAAGCTCTCAGTGATGGGGAGTTCGTTAAACAATGCATCCGCCAAGTTTGTGATGTTTTATGTCCAGACAAGAAAAATAATTTTGGGACTGTAAACTTATCTCGAAAAACGGTAACTTCTAGAATGGAAGCCATCGATAAAAATTTGGCATCACAATTAGAGTCAAAGATTGGCCAGTTTAAATTTTGTTCCATAGCTATGGATGAAAGCACTGATATAAATGATACTGCTCAATTAGTATTATTTATAAGAGGTGTTGATGAGAAATTAGTGAGGAACTGGTGTGCATGCGTTCTTTAAAGGGAACTACAACGGGATATGATATTTTTCGTGAATTTCAGGAAGGGCTTTTAACTTTGAAGGTGCCCATAACAAATATATGTAATATTACGACCAATGGAGCACCAAATATGACAGGAAAAAAATCTGAATTTCTTGGACACTTTAATCAAAACTATCCCGGGAACAATGTTGTTTTTCTACATTGTGTTATACATCAAGATGCGCTGTGTAAATCTGCATTGAATATGAAACCCGTACTTGATACAGTCGTGAAGCTTGTAAATACTATTCGATCTCGTGGGCTTACTCACAGGCAATTTCGAGATTTTCTTCAGTCAGTGCAATCTGAATACTCTGATGCACTGTATTACACGAAAGTAATGTGGCTTAGTGCAGGATGTGTTTTCGAGTGAGTTTGGCAGCTGAAAGACGACATTATGTCGTTCTTTCATGAGAAACAGTGTTCTGCGGAATGCCAAATGTTAGATGATACAAAATGGCTTTCAGACTTTGCATTTTTCACAGATCTTCTTTGTCATATGAACAACTTGAATGTCAAGATGCAAGGGAAAAATCAATTTATCGTCGATATTTGGTCACATCTCAAAGCTTTTAAACTAAAGCTTAATATGTTTGCTGGGCAACTAGGTAAGAACGACTTATCTCATTTCCCGAGGTTCAATACCCTCAGTAAATGAAGAGAACCTTAAGAATTATGAAGATAGCTTGAAAAAACTGCATTTTGAGTTCGAACGCAGATTTCAAGATTTCAGTGCCATTCAAGCAGAATTGGATATTTTTACCATGCCATTCAACGCAAATTGTGAAGCAGTGAGGTCAGATTTGCAGCTTGAATTAATGGAGTCGAATCTAACAATCATCTCAAGCAATTGTTTCTAAATATGCCAAAGTTAGAGTTTTACAAATCATTATCGAAAGTAAGTTTCCCAAGTTTAATATCTCATGCCCAGAAAATCAGTGCTATGTTTGCTTCATCTTATATATGTGAACAAGTGTTTTCAACTATGAACCTTAGAAAGAATTATTTCAGAACTAGACTGACTGATGAGCATTTAGCCTCGTTCCTTAGAATCAGTACATCTCACTTCGAACCTCAATATAAGGAACTTTTAAAAATGAAATCGCAGTTTCATTCATCTCATAAATATATTAAATTGTAATAAATGTATACTGTTTTTAAAATTTTAGAAAAATTCATCTTGACCCGCCAAATTTTATTTTTTTGATTTTTGGCCCGCGATCGAAAAAGTTTGCCCATCCCTGATCTACACCTTCAGCTATAACAGCAATTCGATAGGCAACAGTATCATTTGAAAGAGGTATTGACTGCAATTGTTTTGCAAAATTATCTGCAAACATAATTTCTACAATCTCTATTGCGGCTGGCAAAATAAGCTCTTCACCAATGGCGTGAGACGTTTTACATCTGGCTATTTAATATGAAACTTTGTAAGAGGCAATTAAAGCTTTTTCATTCACAGACAAAGTTTTTTTCAACAATGATTTTTGCTTTTCATATGATTTTAATTTTAATTCGAAGAATTCTCTGGGTTTGTTTAAGCTTATTAGGTTTCATGTTGTCTGCCTCCAACATTTTTGAGCAAATGATACACAGGGGCCTTTCTTCTTCATTTACTTCAGTACTTGTGAACCCAAAATTTAAGTATTCTTGAGAATATTTTCTTGATTTTATTTTCGGAATCACGCTCGTCTGTGTACTTGTTGATGCTTGTCTATCGTCTAATGCTCGCTTAAGCCCGCTTAAAAATTTATCCATGATTCTGCATAAGTCTGCTGCCGTGAATATTTAATACGGTGAATTGCAATTACACGAAAATATATATAACATACACATTCAGAATAGATTCAATAGCGATAGAAGGATCGACTCGAATGAGATTGTCTGGAATTGAAATTGGCGTCATAGAACTTTCTCCTTCTCCCTATGAGAAAACATTTGTTCACATCTGCGCTCGCTTTTAACTTAACTTTTAAGCTGAATAGACAAATTCCAGACAAACCAAAATCTCGCGAAACCGTGAGAATTCCCGACATGGCGCAATAAAAGAGCACTAAAAAGGCATAGGATTCTTGTTTTTTCAATGCTGAGGATCGGTGTTGCAAAATGTCAATAAACTTCCGTATTCTTGGTAATTTGTAAAGTTTGAAATTAAGGTTGTAGTGTAAATTTAGCGCCAAAATACTCAAAATACATTATTATTGTATTCATTTTATTGTATGTGGTGGGGAAGGGGGGCGCGATGAAAATTATGATTGAAAATTGGGTCGTGAATACTAAAAGGTTGAGAAACACTGCTTTAAGCAATGTTCTAAAATATTATGACGTCAGTAATGACAGTAATCTATAATAAAAGCATTTACTATTTACAGCAAATTAAGGTTACAAATTGAGTTACTGTCGTATGTAGCTCACTTAATACTTAATCAGTAACATTCTTCACTTATGCTATCTATCATGGTTTTTGAGATAAAAAAAAAGATTGAATGCTACAGTTTTAATACAGATAAACATCTTTACAATTTTTCCAATTTCTATTGTTTAAGGGTAATTCAACAGTTTAAAGATACATATATGTATTTTGTATTTCTGTTTTCAAGTATATTTAAAGAACAAAGAAAGTATATTAAAAATATTTTTATGACTTTATAATACATATTTTAACACGTGTATACTTTGTGCTTTTTAATGTGGTCCAGTGAAAGATTTTCTGTGAATAAATTTATAGGTAATTTAATTAGAATTTATGAATTAATTTGCTTCTGAAATAGAACTTCTAAGAAACATGATGTCGAGGATGAGTTTTTTTTTCTAAAGCGATACTTAACGAATGCATTGAATTCTTATAAAATACATTACCTTTTTGTGATAAAATCCGAAATCTTTAACCCTTAACTGGGGTGGGGAAATTTTGGAACTTAACTGGAGAGGTGCGGTCCATGAGACCACATTTTCTTTACACTCAAATCAAATTTTCTAATGAATATATCGGTATGAAAATCAGCCAATATATTCTGTAGATATTTTTCTTGATATATAAATATGTTTTCGAAATTTTTCAAAATATATTATCATTGAAATTGTGCTGGAATATACATTTTCTACTCAAATTACATGTTATAACTAATAATATTCTTGAAAAAACATATTACTTTTTACTTTTAAATCATATTTATTTTTCTAGTGTACAAAGGTAATGAGAAAACAATACAATGAAAAATTCAACAATTATATGAAAAAAAAAATGACAATGGGTAAATTTGATCTTTTTTTTATCGGCTTGTGTGACTTTTAGAGCACGGCTTTCTAGGGCATTTTAAACATACAGGTTAACAACTAGTATAAAAATCAAACAATAAATTCTATTTATATTTCTCTTGGTATATTAATATATTTTATTAATTTTTCAGAATTCATTATCACTAGAAATATTAATGCGAACTTTCATCGAAAAACTCTTATAAACAATTATCCTTATCACTAAAATAATTTTCTGCTTCGTTTAAAAGTGTCTGGAGTATTGCTTCATAATAGGATTAATAATGTGGATGATATTTCGAGGCCCAAGTTTTAGCGCCACTTGCTGTCTTATTTATTCTTGGGACACTAAGGGGGGGGGTCTTAGAGACCGCTCTTAAAGAACTAACTGAATTATTTAAAAAAGCATCAGCTTAAACCCGTTGAAAAAGTGCACCTGTATCGATGGCCACAAAGCAGGAAGCTACACGATCAATCCATTCAATTGAGCTAAAAATATATTAGGGGTGATCAAAAGTCTATCGCTGGCGGTCTCTCAGACCGTAGTCCCAGTTAAGGGTTCATTAAAGTAGTTAAAATATTTAGTCCCTAAAGTACCTGTTCTCCTGAAATTCTGTAAAAAACTCTAATGACGATAAAAATCAATTTGATAAATATATTTAATAATATTATTTGGAAATTTAGATAATAATATTTTTTAGATGTTGTGATAAATGTATAACATAATTTTATTTTTTATTTTGGCATAATAAAGAATACATTTATTTACCTAGTGTTCTTCATGTTCTTTATATTATTTCATATTTTAATGTTCTTTCTGCCATAAATAAATTTAAATTTTCAAATTGGATTCACTGGAATACAGAAAGGGCGCACTTACTTGAATGCAATGTTTATTAGCATGATAAATAATTTTAAAATAGTTTTGAAAAGATATATTTATCAAATTTGAGAAAGGTTTTTAAGACTTCATTCCAAACAAATTAAACATTTGAAAATATAAATTTTTTTAACATTATCTTTATTAAAAAAGTTTAAAGGTAATCTCGAATTGTTTTTGAAGTTTGAATTATTGAGGAATACAGACATCTAGAAAAAGAAAGATAAGCTTGATCTGGAATTAATTTTAATAATTTTAAAATTTACCTTTCAGAAAATAAAGGCAGATGCGAAATGACTTTACCTGTAATCCATTAAGAAGTGTGAATACATAGGAGACCACATGAAATGTCTTGTTGATATAAAATAAACCAAGACACCACGTGAGGCCCAGTAAGCACATAACTGATAAAGAACCTCGAGCCCAGCTTCTGTAATACATAAGAAAAAGCACAGATTTTATTGTTCCTAGAGCAAAATTAAATATAAGAGACTATGTCATTTCTTAAAAGGATATTACTGGCAATTTTTCCAATAAAATACTTTAGGTAGTCTAGTGAAAATAGAAATAATTAATGTTCTAATCCTAGAAATAAAATTATTCAAAAGTACATTAGGCAATTTTTGCAAATGGAACAAATTTGTGAAATATAAAATGTAAAATCTTTTTTTCAGGGGGGAGGGGAGCAAAAGCGTATCAAATTGAATGGATTAAAAAATAAAGAAAACTGAAACTTTATCATCGAGAATCTGACCTTCAATAACAAGAAATGTTTCTTCTATATTAAAGTAGGAATGAAACTAAAAAAAAAGAATTTAACTGGAGTCAATAGTATAATGATAGGATGAATAGTATGCTGATGTTACCATAAAATTCCTGCAGAGAAATAATCTAACTGAAAGAAGAGCCAATAAAATAAAAAGAAACTGTAAAGAACCAAATTTAAAAACCCAAAACTGCTTGATTATAAAGTTTTTATTTTTAGAAACAGACTCATCAATATATATAAAAGCGATTTTAAGGGAAACAGGATAAATAACTTAACATTATAAATGAAACTGAATTTTGAATTAAAATTAATTAAATTAAAATTTCCAAATTAAAATTAAATAAAAAGCTTGCTTGTTTGAAATCAGAAATGGAATTTATATTTTTATTTCTTATTAAATAT
>JAPMOQ010057597.1:3740882-3778699 GCA_026543055.1 Argiope trifasciata | reverse complement strand
ATATGAAAGTAAAAATATTATGAGGAAAATATTAAGAAAGGAAAAAGAGTGCACTAATTCACTTTAAAAAAAGAATACACTAATAAGTTTTTTTTTTTTTAAAAAGGAGTGCACTAATACGTTCTTTTGAAAAAGAAATGCACTAATACGTTTTTTTTTGTAAAAAAAGGAGTGCACTAATTCATTTTGTTGATGAAGTTACATTAGCTGCATTTGAAAACGATGTACGACATAGGTATATATCTTTTATATATGTATCTTTTATATAGGTATATGTATCTTTTATATAGGTATATGTATCTTTTAATATTAGCTTAGTAAAGAGGTAACTGCCTTCATCTTACTTTAATATGCAGGATTGGACGGAATATTTCAATCGGCATTTTTCAAATGTAGATATTAGAAGAGAGTATTTTATTTTATGATTGTTCTGTGAAGAGTTATGATACGATTACAGCTTTTCAGTATAATTTCCACATCAGATTTAAAATTCTGTTCTTTCTACTAACGGAATCTTTCATTCAGTTAATCTCTGTTTAAGAGTTTTTTAAACTAAGAACAAAAACCTCTCTCAATCTTGTAAGGTATAAATCCCAGAAATTGCGACAGATTTTAGAGTAGGGATAGCAAAATTCAGTTCGCTAGGAACATTTTTTGGAACCGTAGTGCATGAGTGAAAATGAAGATCAGTTTCAGTTTGTAGTTTCCTGCTAATGAATACCCTTAAATATCATGATAATCAAAACATTTTTCAGTCAATAATCTTGTTTTCTCTCTAAAATAAAAGATTTTGGGAGTATTTCAAAAGCATTTTATTAACCTGTGCCGTTCTGAATATTTCAATCTACTCCTTGAATTTGTGAAATAATTTAAATTTTGAAACACACACACATACAGATAAATAAATAAGCTCAGGATTAGAATAATTTTTATTAGATATTCCTGATTTAGAATTTGTGATATTTAAAGTGAAGATTATTTTCAAAATATTCTTAAAAAATTATGTCGATGTCTTTAACCTTGTATTAAATTAATGAAATAAAATCTAAAAAGTATTCTTGTTATTTAACATTCAATTTAATTTAATAATAGTGAAATGGAATGTAAGTGGGAAAAGAGAAAATATTTTTGCCGAGTTTTAGATTTCATAAACGCATACTAAAAATACTTACTAGTATAATGATGCAAGCTGGTCCAACAAAGCTCCACATCAAGCCATAATGAGAAGATAACCAACAACTGAAATATATTACATCCTATGGATTAAATTACAAGAAAAATCTCAAAAAGATGCCATATATTTAAATCAACCATTTGAATTAAAATTCTTTCAAACCGTCAGTGCTTTTGATGATCAACTTAGTAAATTGTTTGGAATTTTCATTTCTTTTATTCATACAATAATTAGGTTTCATTATTTTATTCCTTTTATTCCTATAGAAAGACTGTCCATTGCAATGATCCTCACGTCAAGACTTTGCGAAAATTTCTTCAGTTCTTCACCGATAATGGTCCCTAGAATCAAAATATTGTTGCAAACTTGTAATGTTGCAATTCTCGCACTGTTGGTTCTTTCACGTTAAAGACCGATTTACAATAATCCGTATTAGATGCTGCTCGGGTGCCAATTCAGCAATCCGAGCTTGGTGAAAAATTGGCGGCGACTTTGGCAACAAAATGGATAATGCTGGGAACTTCTAGAATTTTAATGATCCATCTAACAGGAATTGAGATACGTCCAGAGCCTTCTCGCTCCACCTCCCGGAAACTATAAAAGGCTATAAATCTCAAGCTGAAGCGCGAATCGAAGCGTAGTCGGAATCGTAGACAAGTAACGAGTCTTCCAGAGGATAGTGAAGTAATGGTGGAGTGCCAGCGTTGTGTGGAGCCAAGCAATTGCTGAACTCGGCAGTATGCCGAGTCCTGTTGTTTACTGTGGTAATAGCGTCAAGTGGAATTTTGTTGCATTGTATCTGAATTAATTTGCAGTTAATTTTAGTTTGCAGTTTCAATATTTGTCAAATCTTTAAATTTGCTACTAAGTAAATTTGCTAATTAATAATAATGATATTCTGGTGGAATAAAAAACTTACTAATTAGGACCACCATAGCCATCTGATCTTAACGTTGCAGAAATCCCAACTATAATCAGAGGACAACCTAATAAGTGAAATGCAGTTATTAGTTAAAATAGATCTGATAATGATCTGCATATTTAAAGTAAGCAGAAATGTTTGAAATAATTTGAACTAACCATATGAAAAAAGATAATAGAACTTTACTGACAAATTTTTCCCTGTCTGGAAGACTAGAATTACCATTCTGTACAAATGGTATCCTTCTACCAGCATCCAACAGAAGGCAGAAAGTATCCAAAAATGAAGAAGTCCAGCAATTGTAGCACATATTATCTGAAATTATTTTAAAAAAGTTAAAAAATAGAATAATCATCAAAACTTTAGTTAAAAGCTATTCCACTATGATACAAAGTTGATGAAAATAATGAAGTTAAAATCGCATAATCTTAAAACTTCTTTTGAAAATAATAAAGGCAAAATTAAAAAAACTATTTCTGACTTATAATAACTGAACGACATTTTAATGAATCCCTTTTCACGTACAGAAGAGGAGAAATAAAACCTTATTTTCTTTCTCCCAAAGATCGACATACACAATAGGCAAAAAAAAAAAAAAAAAAAAAAAATGAAAAGTTTTTTTTCAGATGATCAATTCTGAGCTCTTTCATCACTATGATTTTCAAGATACAATATTGCTCAGGATGTTATTTTTCTTTCCTTTTTTTTTGATGAAACGAGGGTATATAAAATGCTTTTCAAATGATACCATTCGCATTAGCTTCTTATGATTATTTACTAATAGAATTCTAAGAACATTAGGGATTTTTTGAAACAAATATAATTCAAACAATTTAAACAAATCGGAAAAGTTTTTAGAAAATGGTTGAAGACAAATTAACAATACTACAGGTATTGAAATTAGATTATATAAACATTTTCGTTGCTGTTTTCATATTTTAACTTAATTTTTTTAATAAAGGATATATTTCTAAAACCTTCTTCATCAGTAAAAATTACAAATAATTGTTTAAATTTAATATGCCTCATATATTTATATACAGCTAAGATTACTTTCAAATATTCCACTTGGAAATTTCCAACTTATCTCCTAAAATATAAAATCTTTTCTCTATAAACTGATCATCGAATAAACCTTCTAAAAGTAATGGTCATGTAACAAGGCTTCACAAAACGGATTAAAATCAACAGATTAAAAATATTTCTTCCTTAATTCCATTTGAAAGGCAGTTGCCAAGTGCAGATGTAGAAAACTGAAAAATATTTGACATTAAGTAAAGACATTGGTACAAAACAAATTAACAGTCTAAGCCTTTCTGTAATCAAAGACTATTTTTACCACTTTAGTTTTATTCAAACAAGTTAAATTGTTTTGCTGCTATTAAGATCTTTTATTAACCGCGTTTTCTTCTTTACCAGGTTAATTAATATTTTTTATTCCCCATTACCAGGCATTTGAAAATAAAATGGGCGACTGACTATTTATCTTTTTGACTTTTATTTCTATACAGGGATCAATGTAATTTCAAAATTCGCGAAATGTTAGCCTTGTGACTGGTGAAGAAATATATTTTATATTCAGTAAATAAATTGGTAAAAAAAAGCTATCTAAGTCTTTCCGTAATTAAAGGTTATTTTTTCCACTTTAATTTCTTTCGAACAAACTTAATTCTTTTGCTGTTTTTTTATTAAACGCATTTTCCTGTTTACTGGATTAGTTAATATTTTTTAATTCTGCGTTACCAGGCGGGTAAAAAGAAATTTGGCTACTACTATACTTTTGTTACTTTGATTTCTAGACAGGCATCAATGCAATTCCAAAACTTAGTAGAAAAAAGTTCGCAAAATTTTTATCTCTATGTCTAGTCAAATCCTTTCTTTACAAAAGTATTAAATACTCATGAAGTGATTAGAAACAAGACAATAAGAAATTAATATGATTAGATTACATTTCTTTAAATAATTAAATAACTCTTTTGTGTTTAGCGTTTATAAGTTTTCAAACATTTTATCTTAGTGGAAGCTGATCTCCAGCATTAATTCTAAGTTCGTTAATTTTGATTTTCTATATATTTATCGTTGGTTCTGGAAACGCATTATTTTACTCCTTCCAATAAAGGGTGTTCTAAAATTAATGCAATATTTGAATTTGCTTCATTCGTGCAGTAAAGTATTGGCAACCCTATTAAAAACATTTGACCGCCAATGGTTATGGTTAAATAATGTGGTTTAACTTTGTTGATGTAGCGTTGAATTTCAATGCAAAGTGCGTGTGGGCCTGTAGGCATAAAACTTTGGCTTCGAATAATCCCATAAAAAGAAATTCAATGGGGTTAAGTCACATGATCTAGGAGGCTAATTACAAATTTTCGAAATGGGGCTGGCAGACTTTCATTATTTTTGAAATATTGTTGAACAATAAAAACACGTAGCTCTATCGAGTAAACGTTCAATCTTTACTACCCTAAACTGTCAGCTGTCAAATGGTTTTTTAATAGGATTGCCAACACTTTACTACACTAATGGTGGTAAATTGAAATCTTTAATTAATTTTGGGACACCCTTTAGTTGAAAATTCCATTTTTCCTTTTTTGAAGATCATAGAATGCGTGTATCAAAAGATGTACCGCTTTCACTGAAGATAATTATATTTACTTACTTTATTGTAGGTTTGATCCAATCCAAAAAGTATGAGGAGATTTGTGAAAAGAAGGCAAAGACACAAGTTCCCTGTAATAATACTTCTTCTCCCATGAAGAGATCTAAAGTACATTTACAAAACCTTAATATTATTTTAAGCACTTGTTGTTGATATACAATATAGTATAAAAGTAATATGTATATAAGACACCTATACTAATTCATCTTTATGTCCAGCAGTAAAACGAGGAAATTTCTTTCAGATTAAACGTGTTCTTATTTGCTTAATGTTTCTTAATTGTATCTAATATTTTGACCGTTTCATTGGCTCGTCAGAAAAAAAGGAAACGATACCAAAAAACTTTAAATGATGTGCAGTGGCTTATATAGAGCTTAAGGATCATTCTGAAAGGTCTATCTAACTATCTAAAACTATATAACTATCTAAACTATAAACTATTTAACTATGATAACTATCTAAAAGAGTTTAAAATTATAAGTAGAGAGAAAACTTTGGAAGAAATTTTGTATTTATTAGGGTTTAAAATATATATATATATATATATATATATATATATATATATATCATATAATTTTACCTGATTGTGAATAAACAAACTAATGTACCAACAAGTGTTAAAGATGATATTCCGCAGCACACATAAGTCATTATTGACTGGATTTCATCTTCTTGGATCTGAAATGAAGCACGTCACTTGAATTGTAAAGAATTTATAACACATTTAAGAATATCACATAATTTAAATACTCAAGAAAGTGCTTTATATAGCGTGTTTTGAAAAGGATTGACTGTTATTATCAAGGAATAGTAAGTATAATAATTTGTCAGTATTACAGGAAATTAACTGCCAAGATAGTTCATCAGAGTATTTCTTATATCATTAACACTTTGCGGGGCAATACTTGGAGAAAACAAAAATTGAAAAGGTGTTCTAATTCGCAAAACAACGACTTCCTATTTAAATAACCACATAATTGCATTGGACATATAAATATATACTTGGAAGATATAGATTTGCCATTGCATTTTCGAATTTTAATGTATGTGATTTCTTCATATGGAATCATTTACATGATGTGGAGCATCAAATTCTACGACGCTGGTGAAACGGCAGTAAGTCATCAGTCATAAAGCTGCACCCATTTCACTAACGACATACTGCTCTTCTCCATTTTGAATTATTGTTGGATTGGTGAACGCTTCGAGAATACTGTCTTGTAAATTTCAGTAGTTTTTCTAACAACTACCACTTGCTGGTGATCGTTTATACAAACACAAGTGATAATTCTAAAAAAATTCTTACCTCACTCATTAAATTTATTGAAATAATGTTAGGAAAATCATATTTTACTACATTTTTCATTTTGAAATTTGTCAATCCTTTTTTGGATACTCTGTGGTCTCATTAAGTGTAATAATAAACGGAAAAACGTGATATTATTGATATAAGAAAGATTGTTTGCCTTAGAATACTTTTCTGTTATACTTCAAAATCTAACAATTTACATATTTATTTTAGTAACAGATATACTTTAATTTATGTAGCATCTATTGAACTTTAGTTTTCAATCTCTATAAAAAGGAAGGTAAGAAAAGTAAATAAAAAAGAAAAATCACGATTGCACCCAAATCAATAAATAGTATAAGATAATCTTGTATCATGTATTCGAATAATATTCCTATTTTGCCCTGATTCCAGATAAAATAAAGAGAGAAAAGACTTAATGTCAACCATGCTTTCACGAATTTTTTTTGGTCTTAGTATTGGTTGAAATGAAAACTGATGCTCTTGACAAACTTGAACTTTCTGGTTTTGTATTAGATAATTTTGCCTTGTCGTAAATAATCTCATAATTTTCTTCAGTCGTGTTTTTTGAATTCCAATTGAAACTAAAATGATTCTTTTTATTGGCCATTGCAAACGTATTAAGTTTATCAAACTCATTACAATGCCGATGCATTGTTTATCTTATTAGCCTTCCATATATGCTGCTCAAACCCGGGCATTTCTTCACCAGGAAATATTTTTCTAGAATTATAGTGAACATTATAAGATAATATCTTTTTCCTAGACTTCTGAAAGCCTTTAAATTCCAAGTTAATGACATAATATAAAGTTAAACACTTTACACGATTCTCTTTTAGAAAGTTTTTCACCACTCATATTCAGTTGCTTATTATATATATTTTCAGCATTAAAATTTCACTTGTTTTGATCTATGACTTAGTAGCCCTGAAATAGACCATGATAATTAAATTCATACATCTTGCAATTGTGTTTGTTTTCTGAGGTAAAAGATGTGAGAATTTATAATTCTAATTTGTGATTGTCTTTATATTTAAGTTTGAACTCAACAAATTAAAAGCATGTTTACTTACTAAATTATACTGCACCAATTGGAATATAGAAAAATTTCTTCTACTTTGGGTATGAGGAAATATATTTCTCCAAAAAATTTATTTTTCACATAGAAAAATAATTTCATATCTGAACTCAGAAACAAGATATGAATAGTAAACAATAAGATCTGCCAAATACTACTCAGTAATGCTGGCGATAGTTCAACACTTTGCTTAAGATGGCATCCTACAACGTATAAAATTTAGTGACTATTGGTATAACAGTCCTTTTACATAGGAATTAGCAATCTATAAAGAATAAAAATATTTTTGCAAATTTTATATTTATCATTAAGTTATCAGGAGGAAACTACAAAATTGATTCAGTATCAATAGTTTCAATTTTTTTTGGTGAGAATCGTTTTTTGTTTTTCTGCGAAAAAACTAGACATCTTGGAATTTTTAGAAATATTTATAGTAAAAATTTCACCCATAAATTTTCCACAATTCCATATGATGTAACTCGGAATTTTTTATAATAATGAATGGAATTAGAGATTAATCAATATGGAGTTTATTCAGAGATTAATTATAGTAAATTATTCTCTGAATATCCTACTTCAATAGAATTTTGAAATATAAGCTTTTATTAAATTTAACACTTTAATTTTCGAATTCATCAGAGTGTCATTACACACAAATGAAAAAAAAAATAAGTATTTGAATCTTACATTGTCATAGATATCCATTAAAACGGCAAAATTGGTAAGATGATCACATGTGCATACTGTATGAGTTAAATTGGAGCTAACACGACTGCATCCAGATTTATCCCATCCACCATAATCTTGTCTATAAAATAACATTTATGCACCTGTTATTATCACAACAACTATAGATATTTAATTTCTACAAGAAATTTGATTTAAAATAAATTAATAATATGAATAAACAAAGAGCAACCGAGATTTATATAAAGAATATTTACTAAAGATGAAGCGTCTAGTTTGAATAAGATGTTCATACTGATGTACATTATTGTAAAGTAAAACACTGAGAGTGAAACAATTTTGAAATTTCAATAGTAAATAATTAAATAGAACTAAAATTGAATAATTGTTTTTTCATGTATTTGTTAATATTCTAAAGCTTGCTCTTTAAGTAGAGAAATACTTTCTAATATATTATTTCCAAAAAGACTATAGTATTATATATAAGCTTAGCAAGAAATAAACTACTCACTTCTGAGGGCTCTAAAATGCATTCTATTGGTATAAGTAAGATATAATTTGAGCTACAGATTATTCAAATGACACGCTTTACATTTACTAATTAAAAAAATTAGTACAAAAACTCACAAATAGATGACGTTGTAACACGTGGTATTTATTTGCATAGACTGAAAATGTGAAACATAATTTGCGTTACAGCACATGTCTATTACCATTTTTCTTTTGAAAAAAAGAAGGCAGATTCTACACGAACATTAGTTTCTTCGCTGTTCGTCATGCCTACATTGCAAGAAAAAGCACGATAGTATAGTTAGTTTAGAAAATAGTATAATTTCACTATTAGTGAATTTTTTCTATCAGAACCATCAAAACTTCGTTGCAGCTCTAAAGGAATTTCCTTGTATGAAGTGGATGCGAAGAGGCTCAATGCCTCAAGTGCCGTACGTAAGTTGATGCAGAAATATGAAAAAAATAAGCAACTTAGTCCTTTTTCAGGAAGGATACGAAAAAAAAAATCCCTTCTTTCTGCTTTGAAAATGTTACGACAGCTCTCGTTGAAGCCAGCAGCCAGTCGCCGCATAATAGTGGGAGTTGTTGTTTCCCGTGTTATGGATATGCCGCATTCAGCTGTACGAAAAGTCGTACGGCAGATTTTGCCTTTTTATCCATAAAAAATTAATTCTGTGCACCTGTTGTAGGACGGAGACTTAGAAGTCAGTAAAACTTTTGCACTTTAATTCCTTACTTGAATGACAGTTGACACAACTTGGCCATGGAGCATTCTGAGGAGTAATGAGACTCACTTTTGCTCAATGTGCAAGTTAACACTCACAACTGCCGAATTTGGGCAGAGGAAAACCCTCATGCTATCCAGGAACAACCCTTGCATCCTGAACAAGTGACAGTATGGTGTGATTTTACAGTTACCTTTATCATTGGACTGTATTTCTTTGAAGAGGTTAATGGAATCTAAACCTGTTCCGTCACAGGACAACGGTACCATAATATGCTGAGGAATTTTGTAATCTTAACTCTTCTACAGCGTAGATGCCTTCAAGACATCATTTTCAAACAGGAAGTGTACCAAATCGTAGTGATTGTCTTGTAAAGCGATTGTTAATACAGCATTTCACAGAAGCACGAGTTATCAACTTTTATTTTCCAATAGCATGGCCTCCTCGCTTCCTGGACATCACCGGTAGCGACTTTTGGCTGTGGGGTTATTTGAAGGAAAATATCTGCCGTAAAAGGCATCATTTCTACCAGATCTGAAAAACAACATTCGGCGCCATATTCTAAATATTCCGGCAGACTTATTCCGGTCATCTATAGAAAACATGGTTCTCCGATTAGAGCATATGGTTGAAAATGACGGAAGGCACATTGAGCAATTTTAATTTTACATTATTTAACAGTTATACACCATATTAAATGGTTTTACAACGCCATATAACGGTGAATTTTTTATGCTAATTATTTTTATTTAATAAATATAAAGCACATCATCTCAATAATCGGTAGGTCAACTTTTATCTCATTTGGATCAATAGAACGCCTTTTAGAGCCCTCTGAAGTGGGTAACTTATTTAAAGCTAATCCTGTACTTATCGTCATTTTATGCAATTAGTAATTATAATACAAGTTATCCGAAAGTCAGGAGATACTTTTTCATATTTCAATTATTAATTTTTAAAGATAAAAACATTTAAAAATAATTTTTCTTACTGAGAAGGTGGAAATAAAGTCCAATTTTCTATTAAGTAATCAAAAAGTAGTGCTGGAATGGTTATTCCCTTGACAGATGTCATTTTTTTATTAGAGATATATGATGTTGCAAATTAATCAAAATTACTAAAAAATCAGATCCTACAAATAATGGTAATCAAATCTGTAATTTTAGAAATTCTGCCTTTTACCATAAAAGTCCTTTAAGTCAAATTTTATAATAGGAATATTGTAAATGCCAAACACTGTAAATATTATGATAATAGCGTTTCATGAATAATATGGAAGATGATAAATGATGAATGACTTATTTTTCACTGATTAAAATGAAATAAAAATAGGAAGCCACATGTTCTTTTGATTCACGTCCAAGGGATTCATATCAAAATTTACTATAATTAATGTAATCAGTAGAATCAATCAAAATTCACTAAAATCACTTCCACTTGGAGTTTGCCCTCGGGAAATAAGATACTTAGAAAGAGCCCAGTTAGATTAGCATTTCATGCGGCAGTGCGTGAATATATGTTACCCTTAAATGATATAAGTAAAAATTGCAACGTCCATTGAACTGAAACTCTGGAACTTAATCATAAGCCAGGATTTTACTAACTGGGTAATCAATAAAATAGGCCAGCAACACAAAGGATTTTACATTATGATTTGGATGAAAAAACCCTTTCTAGTTGTATTAATATGTGCAATTTTAGTGTGTGGGCGCAGAAAGCTCCTAGAAATTTTTTGAACTATCTATGAATCAACCAAAAGTTACAGCCATATGATTTCACTAGTGGTTTCTTATTAGTTTATTTTTCTTTTATGAAACCGGAGATTTTTTTGAAAAGTAGTTTCTGCCACTTGTTAAAAGTTGTTTCTGCCTCAAAAGATAATTACAGAATTGTAAGCCTGGATACTAGCACGTCATGCTGCATTAATTCTCCATAGAGCAAGATAGAAAAATATTGCATTGCACACATTTTGAACCTGTGGAACAATCGTTACGTTCATTAGTTTTGAAAGGACGTTGAAATTTTCATAAATGATATCCCAGATATCCTGACATTTGGTTACGAAAGAGAAAGTGGACCGCGATTAGCAAATCATTGCCACCATTGAAAGATACCACCTGGTAATGTGTGTCTATACCATAACTTAAGCAATGCTATTTGCTGCGAACAGTAAGGTACTTCTGTCTGATAATGGTGTGTTTGAATGAGGGCCACGCATTCAGTATTTTTAATTCGACAATTAATCAGATATATTATCTTATAAAACTGCAGCGCTATCTCTTAGTAGGAAATATAAACTCCAGAAGCAGTGAAATTCGATTACTTGAAAAAAAAAGACCGTATATAATTTCCATCTATTCTTCGGAAGAAGCATCTTTTAATTTTTATTGTTTTTATAATTATTAAATTTTTTCCCCACATTTGGATCACTTGATACTTTTGTTTTGTGATAATATATATCTTTCTTTATTTTTTTTTTTAAATTTGTGTATGTAGGATTAAAGATGTACTTTGAGAAGTTCCAGAACATGCATCTTGGATATCTTAATATTCCTTTCAGAATATCCTGTGTTTGAAGGTGTTGTAGTACAACAGTCACTCTTTTATCTTTAGGCAATTTGATAGACTCAGAGCTGTTCGTCAAGGAAAAACTGATAACCTTTGTCACGACGTGCACAGTTGAACGTGATCTGAAAGAGAAAGAAAAAAAAATCATTAAAGAAAAATTCTGGAATAAAACCAAGAAAATCAGAATAAATCATTCAAAAACATTCAACATATTTACTGCGTGTTTATATTTATTAAGTCCGAATGTCAGGTATACACTTTAATAAATTACACCATTCCCAAATTTTTTTGACATAACAATTTATGTAGTGCTAAATTACAGCTTCCTTACAGAATATATGAATACCATACATTTAATAAATGAGATAAATAATTATTTGCTGCCTCCTTAGTGAGAAAATACCTCGGTGATCTGGTGGTAAGGTTACGGTGTTAGAACTGGAGGGTTTTAAGTTCGAGACCGATCCCCTTCGAAGAACCGTCGTGTAAGTGGGTCTGGTGCTCGATAAATTCATCGGTGGCTAATGCACTCCTGCTATTGTGATGGGGAAAGTAGAAGAGGGGTTGCCAGCTCATGTGTCGTCCTCGTCATCTGATCGGTACTTAAATTCTCAACGACTGCCCCAGAATAGTTTTGCTTTAAAATGGGACGTTAATTAACTGAACTGAAAAGCCTCTTTAGTAAAAGAGTTTAATGTACAAAAGGTTTTTGAAATATATTCTTCAAAAATTTATATTGAAATAAAATGGGGAACAATTATAAAGAAAAAAATTAAAATAATAGCAAGTATGCCAACAATCATTTATTTATTATTTTAATTTCAGTGAGGATCAGAATAGATAACCAGTTTCTGTAGTTAAGATCGCGGTTTATCTTTATAAGACTACTATTTGCGTTCTTTCTCGGATTTTAAGAAATAATGATCAAGAATGAAGAGTATGAAAATAATTTTGTCACATTGTTCGTATAATAATAGATTATTATAAGAATGGAAGAATGTTTAAAATTTAAAAGAAATGTTCTAAAATAAATTTATAAGAACCTAAGTAGTTCCCCTATTTTCAATCCAAAGAATATTACTAAAATAAATGTACTTACTGATTCTCATTTTTTAGAAAATCCCCTACATGATTGTAAATTACTCCCACCGCCGTTTTATAACTCCTGCAGGGGGACAACCAGCTTTTCAAGTCAAGATCAGCAGGCACATAAATAGAGCTGTTTGTTTCAACATTGGGAACTTTCTGTGGAAATACTAATACGTCTTCTTCCTCTGAAGTCTTATTATTAAATATGAATGTCTGTAAACCTGTGGATAAAGAAACATTGCATCAAAGGAATAAAGATACCAGTATTATTTTTTTCAATAAAAAGAATTTTTAAAATTAGTTCGCTTCTTTTAAGAGCGCAATAACTTTCGACCTACGAACTGCCATTACTGTATTTCTCTCAAATAGATGGTGCATACTACCATCAAACTACTAATTAGTCCCTTACATAGTTAGGAGGATTTTTTTAAATAATCTTTTTCATGCCTGCGTAAATTTTTGTGATTTATTTTTTTATTAGATCTATTAAAAGTCCTTGTGTAAGAAATGTCAACTGTGACATAGGACAGGATCTCAAGGAAACAATAGATCTATTAAAATTCATTGTGTAAAAATTGTCAACTCTGACACATGATAGTATCTTAAGGAACTCTACAGATGTGTTTAATTTCCGAGAGATTAATCTTTTATGGAAAAAATAAGTAATGCATATTTTTTTAGAAAGAGAAGTCATTTTTTATAGATATTTCATGTTCTTTGTTAGTTCATCTAAAAAACAAAAGTCAATTTGATTGTGTTAAAGAAATTCGTATCTGTATGACTACCAAACAGCTATTTCAGGCTAATATTTTTATATAATTTTTATTCAGTTTGATTAATTTCATATTTGTAAAAACGAGTTTTTGTAATCGACTATTCTTTTACTTTAGTGAGCTGCAGTTTTGAATTTTTGTATATTTGAGTATTCTAAATGAAAATAGACCATTTTCATACTTTCAAAACTAAATTATCAATTAATATATTTTATTTAATGAAACTGTGGTTGCATTGGTAGCACCAATTGATAATGAGCTTGAGATAAATCAATCAAAGGATTCCCTTATATTTATAATAAATTATAAGTTAAAGATAAAAACAGAAAGTAGTTAAAGTAAAAAAAAAATTATACTAACATGCCCCGAAAATTGTTTTAATCAAATTATTATTTTTGTTAAATTGTTTATTTTATTCCAATTTACTTACGCACCTATGAAAAAAGTATGGTGAGAAATTTGGCTTATATAGTAAATAATAAATAAGGAAATTTTCAATACTTTCGTCCAAATTGTATTCAGAGATTCGTATTGATCTGACATATTTTTTAGAAACATTCTATAATTTTTTCTGACATTGCCTATCACGTGCCCTTTTTAATTTCTGTTATTTAAAGGAATTAAGAGATAATTAAAGAGATACTTTTTTATTTAAATAAAATTAGGTGATTTTGAAGTTATCAAACAACTATACCTTAAACCTTTTTGCAGATCCTTTATTTCCGCTATCATGGTCTAAATATTTTTGATTCTTCAGCTTAATATGTAAAACTCTGCAATAAAGAATTTAATTCCTACGAAATTATTCTATTTTTTTCATAAATTTGCTTCTTATGAACAGAATTTTCAAATATCTATTATACTTAGCCGTCGTTGTCTTTTGAGCACGATAACTTGAATAATTTTCATTGGATTTGAACCAGTGAAAGGTATGCTATAAAACACTGAAGGTCGGTCTCGACTGAGTTTGTAAGTGCCTATTCTGCTCAAATGAGCACAGAAATAAATAGGATAGAGAGGTTATGCCCATCATTCTCTTATGGCTAATCAATTTCATCATAACTCTTCTATGATAAGAAACACAAAAATAATTCAAATTAGTCAGATCATCGCCTCACTGTAACGAGTAACTTTCCTATAAGCAGTTTTCAGATAAATGTAACATTTTAGAAGTTAAGGGTCAAAAATACTTTGCAAACCCTAACGTAGCTCTTTAGCTTATACCACCTTCGTCTAGGCCGCATTGGCCTGGTGGTAAGGTCTCGGCTTCGGAACCGGAAGGGGTCGGGGTTCGAGGCCAGATTCCACAAAGGAGCCGCTGTATAAGCGGGTCTCATGTAAGTTAAATCCGTTGGGGCTAAACGTCCTTCCACTGGTGGGGCGAGGAAGTTTGGAGAGTAGGTGCCAGCTCAGGTGTCATCCTTGTCATCTGACTGCAGCTCAAAATAACGAGGTCCGTCCCAAAATAGCCCTAGTGTTGCTTCAAAACGGGACGTTAATATAACTAAACAAAATTAAAGCCTCCTTCGTCTGCCCCAGAATGACCAGCTTATGAGAAAAGGTGTAAGACTTTAAAGGTCGGTCATATAACATCTTGTCATAGGCCCGAAAGCTACAAGTTGGGGGTGAAAATCATCTATTGACCCTTAATTTTCTTTTATGCTTTTTTTTATGCTCATAGCACCAATCCTCATGAAAATAGAGGAGAAAATAATTGACGGCGGGTTAAATTTTATTTACTTACTCTTCTGGACGAAATGAATCTTTCACCTTATGGCATGCCAGCTGGATTAAAAAAAATTGAATAAATTTATTGCAGCTAGCTATTTAATTACCTATAATTTTATCAGGCTCGTATTAGTCATGGGATTATTGCATATATAGAATGTTTTAAATGCGATACATCTATAAAAATAATCAAAATATATTTTAATAAAATATTACCAAAAATCAACACAAAAATATACCAATATTTTCTGCAGCAACTGTGAATTGCAAACTGTCGTCCGATTTTCTTGTACAACTTAGGTGACTACCCATGCTTGTCACAAGTTTCAGAATTTGACTTGCAGCTCTAGTTTGATGAATCTGAAAATTATTCACATTTTAAAATATTAATAGTGCTTCATACATTTATACGAAATGATGTTAAATATACTTTATAAGTTCACTGTTCTACTATCGATAAGTCATTTTTTTTCTTTTGTAAGAATGTCTCCAGTGAATCCAGAACATTAGTGTTAATTTCATCTAAGATATTGGCAAATTTGGGCCCCAAACAAAAAAAAAGTGATTAATGTTAACGCCTTATCGAAAGTCTCACTCACAAGTCTGTATTTGATTGAATGATAAAAATAAAACGTAGGTGGTAGAAATATTTTGTTTAATTAAATATATAATTTTCAAAAATATAAAGATTTCTATACATCCAAGAACTCTCCCACGGGTGCACCTCAGATATGGGGATAAGTAGAAAACAATATGGTTGCTGGAGGGGGATAGAGAAATGGTGTGGGATTGGCTACACGATATCGATTATGAGACGTGCCTGCAGAAGTCCTGTTCCAGAGGTGAAGGTCCGTTGCCTTTTGGATATGGCTGTAAATCCGCCATATGATACTTTGTAGGACCAGTCTCGTCTATCGACGTCAATCGAGAGCTTTCCGCAAGCTATCAGTAAAATGGGTAGACATTAAAGAACCTCAGAAAACCACAACTGAGAGGGTAAAATGCACCGTACCCAAGACGAAGGCGGGAATAGGGCATGAGGGAAGGCTTGTACCATGATGGCCCTTAGAACTCAACCGTAGTTCCTGCCAATGATGTTACGGCTTCCTTGTCTTTCATACTTTTTTGGTGGGACTCGAGGCGGATTATACTAGTCGATTGTGTCGATTCACGTAAGCAATAAACAACCCAAATACCCATTTTTAAGCTTCAAAATAAAGCTTACATTTTTCCTAACACAGTACCACAATACCTCTGCTTACTTTACGGTAACTTATTCCTTCAGCAACCCAGACACTAAAGCAAGACATGTAGCATCGAGTATCAATCACATCTTAATACTGATTCATCATTGATACTCCCAGCTTTACAGGTTTTTGCTTACCCTAGAAGCAAATAAATGATGGCTAGGCTGATAAGCAATTTCATTTTCGATGACAGGATGTACTTCCCTTTGAGTGTACTGTGGTAGGAAAACTCGTAACGGAGAACATTTTCTGTTGTTCACTGTTCTCAAGCAATTGTTTTTTTGTCGTCTGGTAATTCAAGTATTCAGCATATTTAAACAAGATGGGCTTTTCATTGCTTATTATCAACTTTTAAGCTTTTCTTAAAAATTTTGCAATTCATGAGAATGATATTTTGTCATTGTAAATAATTGCTTTGAAGTAGGATAGGAATCCCCTTCTTGTCAAGCAATGTACATTATGATTCAGATAAAAAACGATTATGGAATTTTATATTTGTATATAATAAAATTATTCAGTACGAATACTTCATGTATAATAAATATAATATCGGGAAGCAATAACTTTCTTTTAAATTATCAAACAACCAGGTTACTCAGAAAATTTGACTATATGTCTACTTTTATGCTGTAAGTTTTATACAGGGTGTGCCAGAGAAACTTACTTATTTGAATGGTCATTAAAAACAAAAGTACTTCAGGTATTGTTTTTTTTTATTTGAGAATACAACATCCCAATTTTTTTTTCTCATACAGTTTTGAAAATGACATCGGTTAAATGGCTACCTCCATTGCGCATACACTGATTAAATCGATTTTAGAAGTTCGTGTCTACTCTTTGCAACATATCAATCGGTATGTTTGCAGTGGTGTCACGAATGTTGTTCTTGAGGTGAGCTATGGTGTTTGGTCGATCAACATAAACCAGGGATTCCAAAGTGAGCCTCATCACTGAAACAAACGACCGCGTCTTCAGGCAAATTGTCAAGCAACATTTCACATGCATTTTGACTGGGAACAAAATCGTGTTCAATTAATTCTCGCACAACAATTTATAGGGATTAAATTGAAAGTCTTGATGGAGAATTCGTCGAAGAGTGGTGTCAGGAATTCTGAGAGCAGCTGCGTGTTTGCGAGCTGAACGCAGAATTGCCTGCCTCACTCTTTCGACCTTTTCCGGAGTCCTGGTGGTCCGTTGATGTCCATTTCTGGGTTTAGCGACACTTCCGAAATGAGTTAACCCACGACAGAATCCAATTACTGCCAGGAACGGGTTTGTGAGGAGGAATTTCAAAACGAGAGCTGAAGGCACATCGCGTAGCAACAAGTGAGCGGCAGTTAGAAAAGAAGCTCTCGTCGGCGAAGGCTCGCTGTTCTCTAGACCAGAGCATGATGGCAACTGATTAGAGAGAGAAACAAACTTGGGGACTTTCCCCTCGAGTAGCCTATCACCCCTCTGCCCACACAACTCACTGCGTTGGAGTTTTTTCAAATAAGTAAGTTTCTCTTGTGCACCCTGTATTATTATTATCGCAAATGCTCAAATGTTTTTTCACCTGATCAAGTTTGTAAAACGTTTCTGATTTACAAACAGTGTAATTTCTATAACAATCATGTTATTTTTAGCATTAAAGTGTTATATTGTGAAATATGTTGATAGAGGAGATTTTATCAATGTAATTATAACTAAACCAAATATGGTGAATACTTGTATTCCAAAACACATTTTATTTGCCATAAGGACCTATATGTACCATATGGCCTGTTTGCCATATGAAACCTAGCACCTATTTCCCGGATTATTTAGTTGACAATCTTTATTATATTACAGAAACAAGCGTAAAAATATCCATAGATTTTTATTACAATAATTATAATTTTAAAAGATCACTTACTTCAGGCAGAACTTCCCACGCTCTTTTAATTTCAGCTCTGAGCATGTTACTCATGGATGCCACCATAGATTCAGTAAAATTGTATGATAATGGTTTTTCTTGTTTTCCTTTCACTTCATTATTTTTATCTCCTGTTTGTGAGAAATACAAAGCAAGAATTTTTGTGGAAAGGTCAACCAAAGCTGTTATATCCCCATGTGACATAACTTGTAGTTTTGTTTCATTAGCCAGTCTCTCAGATATCGAAATAGCATCTGCACCTTCTTTGACCTAAATTTCGTATACATAATATTTATATTTAAGTAATAATTTATAAAATACGTACTGAAGCAAAAAATTTGACAATACAACTTACATCGTCTTCTAAGTTCGTAATCCAAATGTGCTTACAGTCCTGGATATGAGGCCTTGAAGGAGTATAATGTAGTGTTTCTTCATTACATGTCCACTGCGCGTAGCCTAAAAGGTACGAGAAAACTTAGTACGAGATCGAAATGACTCATTGAGTGCAAATTAGAAGAAAAAATTATTTTTTAATAGTTATTGAAATAAGATGCTTTAACATCATAGCTTGTTTCCTTGGGAAGAAATTGATTATCACACTTATCACAGTTTCAGGAAGTTTAAATTCACACTAATAACTAAAAAGTTTTCTAAAAATTTATAAACGCCATAAACGTTATTTTATATTTCAAAACTTATTTACACTTTTAAAATTGAATCTAATTTTCTACAAAATGAAAATTCAATATTATTGTGAGCGTACAACCATTATACGTATTATACCATCCTTTTACGAAATAAATTTTATTTTAATAATAGGGATATGATTAATAGAGACGAGATTTCCTGAGCGATGTAAGTAGTTTCTCTTGGAAGGTGAGGTATTAGTTGTGTGATTGCTTTGAACATTTCTCAATGATAGAGCAAAATTGCAACAAAAGAGCTGGTGAGGATTATTTTTTTACCAACCGCAATACTTGTATTGTTATCGTGGACATCCGATCTTTCAGAACTCAGATTCACAAGCAGGGCGAGGAATGATTTTTATGGTTTATGCATTTCCCCAACTTTTTTTATATGAGGTCACAGTGGTCTGGAAGTGAAGTATTCAGTAAGTAAGCAGTTTCTCATAAAAGGTGCAGTATTGGTTGTGTGGTTGTTTTGAACACTTCTCAATGATGGGGCTTACTTCTACCAAAAGAACTGGTAAGAGCTATTTTTCTTAACCAACGGCAACGCTTGTGTTATTACAACTGTATTTCAGCTCTTAGATTCTCAAGCAGGATGAGGAGTTATTTCAGGGCTTATGCGTTTCCTCATTTTCTTTTATACGTAGCCATAGTCGCCTGGAAGCTAGGTATTCGGCTTTGGATTTACATATAAAGACTTTTAGACACAGACCCACAGAAGATCAGATATTGTTGTTAAAATTTGCTGTCGAAAGTCAGACGTTCGTAAACTAGGATTTTGTACTTTGATGTGTAAGCTCAAGTGTGGAACTCGTTGTTATATCATGGCTGAAAATCCCCATGACAAATCTCAGTAATCAGCATCTAAATAACAAAATTGCTCACATGTAATTTCAAACTTGGGTGTTACTATAAGCTCTTCTATACATACAAAACATGGTATTTGAAATTTTTTTAATGAATAAAATCATGACAAAAATCTAATTCCCACCTGTCATCCCTTCAGGACAACTTTTATTAACTGTTTCTCCCGGGGCAGCATCGGGCCAGTAAATTCCAGCTTCAAACCTTCCTCGACAATATCTAGTCAGTTTTGTAGTAATAGTCCTATTGGAATCAAACAAAAAGACAATGCTTTTCTTTACTTTGCATGAAAAAAGTAGGAAGAATAATTATAGAAATACTTATGTATATTAATAATAATTAACATCTCAATTTGAAACTTCTCACAAAAATACAATTTAAAAAGCATTTTCTGAACTATATACCACTTTAATTGAAAAATATTTTTAACATATAATTAAAAACAAAATGTGAAGGTTATATTATCTATATAAAGTGTGACTTTCTAAATTACAAAAAAGGCATTAATTCTCTCAAGTCTAAAAATAGCCAATTGTTCTAATAATTTCATAGTTTTTCTGAATTTTTCCCATCAATGATTTTCATTGAAGTCGAATATTGTAAAACCTGGAATCATTTCATGATCACATAACTATTCACTGCGCATTTTGCAGAATGAAGTGACGACACCGCATAGCACAGCCTTATGCATATGGTGAATTGATAAATGACAAGAGCAGTTAAGCTATCCTCGTAATAGTGACGTCATGTAATTTGATTCCATTGAACTGGATGATTGTTATGAAACAAAAATCTAAATTATTATTTCTAAAAGCAAACTTTACCTTATTTACCCTGATAAAAAGATATTATATTTGAAAAAAAAAACCCCCATAATGTAACATGTCACTGTTATACCAATATGTCACATGTTGAATTTTCCCTCCTCCCCCGAAAAAAATGTGTTGATACAAAACGCTTCACAGTATTTTATGTATTTACTTCCTTACATTTACTCTAAAACTGTTTTATGTCACATGTGATTCCTTTATGTTGCTACAAAATGCCGTTTGTTTTGCAAGGTATGGTTTTTGATATGCGACACTTGATAGAACAGCAAACTAGCATTTGGCGTTCTATTCGAAAATTTAATTTTTTTAAACTTAACATCTGTTTCCTTTTGTACGTGGAAATAAAACATAAAAAAAACTTTCTTACTGAAACGACTCCTCGTCAAGAGGGGAACTTGATGTCACTCGATTTGATACTGTTGTAAATTGAGGTGTTATTTCCGAAGTCCAGTGGGAACTCTCTGCTGGCTTCAGGGTCTTGCCTGATATATATAAAAATGGAGATTCAATATTTCAGAAATGCATTGTTAAACACTTTCTTTGTTTTCATAATATTTAAATAAAATATTTTGTTAGAAAACCGAAATGTACAGCAGTATAATTTCAAAAATCTAAATTATCTTTATATTTTATGTTTACTAATATTCTGAGATTATTTAAAGACCTATACAGGATAACTACTGCAATCGTTTCCAACGGCCAACTTCTAAAAATTGAAGTAGGCATATACTTCTAGTTTGAAAAATGCTTTACCTTAATCAACTAATTATATTTTGATACCTGAATCATTAAGTGCAATGCTAAACAAACTACGAAATCTAAGTTTTTATATAATTCTCCTACCCTATTAATCTCAAATTCAGAAAATATTCTTTACCAATAAGATTTTAAGAAAAAAAAAGTC
Source organism: Argiope trifasciata (assembly GCA_026543055.1). Taxonomy (NCBI): domain Eukaryota; kingdom Metazoa; phylum Arthropoda; class Arachnida; order Araneae; family Araneidae; genus Argiope; species Argiope trifasciata. Next base: position 3,757,046 of record JAPMOQ010057597.1, on the reverse strand, counting down.
AGTTTCTTTTGCGATTAAAATTGACTGAGTTATGAAATTTTAAATGTAGATATTTTAGATGATTTTAAAGGACCTGGTACATACAGAAATCTTGATGAAGACACTGCAAGTGAAAATCTTTTTTAAAAATTAAACTTTGATAAAATTTAACAATCAAGCTAGTTTACTATATTATTTTTGGATCTTGATAATTAATAATCATTCAGAAATACGTGTTACTAAAATATTTTTAATACCTTGCGAACCCATGTGGGGCTAGTGGCTGTCCTTTGGATAGATCCGTTCAATGGTCGTTTTTTTTCACTTACTCTGATAACGGGTTCAGTCGAATAATTAAATTAATTGTCATAGATTACATCGTTCTTCGTATGTGTTTATGACTGTATCATAAAATGACGTTTAGTAATCAAAAAATAATAAATGTACGATCGGTTTAATTTTTCCACCATATTTTCAGTAAATAAATTACGATTAAAATTATAAAAATTATTAAAGTTAAATCAAAATAATAAAAATAATTCCAAATGCAATGATTTTCTTACGACACTTTTATCCGGATATACATACGTAAACAAGGATTTCGCATGATTGTTAAAACTTGAACTTAACAAAACAGCATTTGCGGTAGATGTAGCAATGAGGCTACTTTTTTTTAACGTGTAACGTCAATTTAATTTCAAAATACAATGTAAAAGTTGCCGCAAAATTAACGCAAGATTTGAATTTGTTACCATTCGTGCAATAAAGAGTTGGGAGCTCTACTAAAAAAACATTTCACATCTGACAGTTTAGGGTTAGTAAAAATGGAGCGTTACACGATAGTAAATTTGTTAATTCAAGATTTGAATTAAATAAAAAACTGAGTTTTTTCTTTAAATTGTTATATTTTTATCGAATTATAAAGAACACGGGATAGGGTTGTGTGTGGAATAATACATAGAGCTAGTGATATTTTGTATAAATATGATTGAATTTCGTTGATGTAGCGTTGAATTTCTTCCTTCAATACATGCCTCTTGAGGCTTATTCGTATAGGTCTTTGACTTCAAATAACCATATAAAAAGAAATCCAATAGTGCTAAATCACTCGATCTAGGAGGCCAATTCTGAACATTTAGAAATGTCGCCACCAAACATTCATTATTTTCGAAATATCGTTCATCAATGAAATCACATTGCACATTGCTCTATCACGTAACTCTCCATATTTATATTAACCCTAAGCTATCTGCTATCAAATGATTTTTAAATAGGTTTCCAACACTTTACTGCACGAATGGAGGCAAATTCAAATCTTACGTTGTTTTTGGGACACGCTTTACATGTAGCAAAAGAAAAAAAGACGTGAGGTTACCACACATAATGATGCAGAATGCAGTTGAATGATAAATGCCATCAACAGCGCGATTAAAGACTAATCCCGCGATTAAATCACGCGATTAAAGACATATCACGCGATTAAAGACTAATTTGAATTGACAATTTTGAGACATTACCAGAGAGTTAGAATGAAACCTGAGTATATTTGTTTTTGATTAAGATAAAATCTGACATGAAAACATACCGTTAAATTTGATGTTTTTTTATGGGAACTTTTGATATTAGTGCAAAGCATTTTTACTTTTTATCATCTTCGATGTTGTACTCGTTTTGAAATTATCCTCTCCTGTGACTGTTTTATAAGAAAAGTTTTCATCAGTTGAATAAAAGTCTGTTTCATTCCATTTGTTATTATCTACTTCCCCAGGGAATACGAATTCACAAATCGCCGGGTGGCGAGCTGTTTGCTCCTGAAAAGTATGAGAAAATTGAAATATAAAAAGAATGAAAATACTTTTTAAAAGTCAAAATTTTTTTATTGTACTAAAATGTAGAATTTTTTTCCTTTAATTTAATTTTTTTTTAATCTTTCATTTATAATTCATAATTATAAATACTACACAATCCTTAAATCTACCTTTTCTCGAAATCATTAACAAAAGGCGCCATTCACATGGAATTAAAATTTAATTTAATTAATTAATTACATTATAGTTTGGATCTAAAATAGCAAAATAATGTATTGTCATCGATAACAAGCAAGTAATCAAAATTTCAAAACTGTACCTACTCAGGAAACGAGTAAAAAGTTAGTTATACTGTTATCTCCTAATAAATTGGAAACGAGTGAAATAAAATAAAGAATTTAAAAATGCTGAAAAGAATAAACGAATAATTATGACCAGAAATTTTAAACAAAATTGTATTTTAGAAAAGTTAGTTATCTTGACTTTTATCGCATGAAAGAAACCTTTTTTTCCCATACAGTCGGGATCTTTAAGAAAATAGATACATACTCATTTATGAATTCAGCACTTTCTAATAAATAAAAAATGGTATTTTTTTAGATGTTTTTAAACAAACAATAAAAAAAAACAATCAAAGCTATAAATGTTCTTGAATATTAGAAAATCGTTTTAATCTTTAAAAATAGTGAAAGATCCTTTATTTAAAATAATTATTACATTAACAAAATGAAAATATAATTGATTATTTATCGATTTTTATGCATGTTTTGAAGGATACTATTCAAAGTTAATTTGGAAAAAAACTTTTTAAATTGTTTCTAAATTTTTTAAATACGCTATATTTTCAACAAAACTAAAAACACTATTCCATATATTGATAATGATATTTCCAAATTTTAAAAGCTGCTCTGTGTTTGTAAATTATTAATTTGTGAAAATTGCCCTGGACATTCCATTTCCTAGGTTCATTTTTCTTCCCTACCTTAACAAAGTTATGATATATTTAAATCAAACATGTATGAATAAAAAATTAATTAAGTACAATAGTTTATAAAGTATTTGTATTCATTTAGAACTGTTTTTATTTTTATTAGCATTTACCTATTGATGGATTTGCTTATGCTGAATCATTAGAGTGGATAAAAATTATCTAGAATATGTTTTTTTTTTTTATTGCTAGCAAGTTCTAGAAAGATAAGGAAATTATACAGTTTAAAGAAAACCCACATAAATATATCAATTACCAATAAAGTAACTTTCGTTAACAATGGATGTCATCCCATTTGTTTCAAAATATGTTTGTAAACTGAAGGCTTTCTGTTTTGACAAGAGGATCAAGGAAAACATTTGTCACAATTTAAGTTTTATTACTGTCTTCATCCTTCATCGATATGAGGCTACAGAAGAGAATGTCTCTTCAAAACAAGCATCTCGACATGAATTGCAATCACGTTTAAATATAATACAATATAGATAATTCAATTAGCAATGATTTTTTTTTGTTGCATTACGTTTCAAGGTCTTTTAACAGTGCATTGGACTTACTTTCTATAAATCTTAAATATTTAACAATGATATACACTGAGTGGCCGAATTATTATGACCACTCACACGGTACAGTGTTGGACCTCCTTTATCCCATAATACTGTTCGCATTCTTCTTGTCATATATTCTTTGAGATGTTGGTAGATGGTAGGAGGAGTTTGTCCTAATATACGATGAAATGCACTATCCATTTTTTTCTCATTGGATGGTACTTGATTAAGTTGTCTGATGCTCCGTTCGATCTCATCCCACAAATTCTCAATTGAATTGATATCTGGTGATTGTGCATGCCAATGAAGGCAGGTAAAGTCAGTGTCATGTTTTTCGAACCATCTGACGGCAATGCCAGTAGTATGACAAGGAGCATTATCTTACTAAGTATCCATACAGAGCAAGGTACACCCTTAAAAGGATGTACTTGATTTGAGAGTACACTTAAATACCCTTTGGCATTCAGACATTGTTCTACAGTAATCAAAGGATCTATGCGATGCCGAGAAAACATTCCCCAAACTATAATATTGCCTCCACCAGCTTGAAGTGCTAAGGCAATGCAGTTGGAGTTTGTGCTTTCATACTGTTTTCATCATATCCGAACCCTGCCATCTGCATGGTATAGTTGAAAATGTGATTCGTTAGACCACATGGCCCTTTCCAGTCATTCACTGTCCAATCCTTAAAAGCCTTTGAAAGCTGGAAACGTCAGCTCTCTTTCAAGATTGACAGCAAGGGCTTTCGAACAGATCGTCCACGCCCATAGCCTATACCAGAGGTTCCCAGTCTTTTTTCAACTGGTGCCCCCTTTTCTAGGAATATTTCAGTACTGCCTCTCCCTCCAGAGAATAAGAGCGTACATAATGCATGGTGAAAACAAGAATTAAATTAAAAAACATTACTAATAGACAGAAAATTGTTGGAATTGAAACGCGACTGAATTTCTTCTTTATTTAAAAAAGTCTTAGTTTACCTGTAATAAGGACAGACAGGGATTTTGATGATATGAAGTAATTCATAATAAACTATTGTTTTCTAAATAAATAAATTGAAAGTTTCAGAGAACAATAAAATGCATACTTAATTATATTAAAAAGTATTTTTATTAAAATTTAAAGACAGCGAATTTCTAACTTAACTAATGAGAAGGCTGAATTTGATGCCTTTTAAGGTGTGCTTTTTAATATCAATCTTGATTTTACTTAAAAAGAATCGTAAGTAGCCGCGTTAAGTAACATGGAGCCGATTTCTCTTTTTCGTTACCAGTGTTGCTACAGCACTAAATCCGCGTTTATGCAAAATATGAAGATGGGAATACTATCAAAAGTCGTTGAACAATCGACCATAATTCTGAATACGATTGCGAAATCGACTTCTGTGGCCAAAATTCTTGGTAGCCATTGAGAAAAAAAGGGCTTGAATTTAATTTTCAATTCTTCATTTAGTTGTTCTTCTAACTGAGATGATCCTGCTGTGTTGACATTGGAAAAAATGATCCAAAACCCAGTCTGGTATGTCCATGTTAAAATGTGCTGGAACCGTTCCTTGAAGCCATAGCTATATTTGATTAATCTTCTCACGCCCCTCCGTGCCATATCAACACCCTCTAATTTTCTATGGGTCTTTTACCGCCCCCTTGAAAGCCTCAAACGTTCACAAGGGGGCATTATCGCCCACGTAGAGAACCTATGGCCTATGCATAACATAACGCCATCCTGCGCCCCCGGTGCCTATTACATTAAGTTATCTAACTAGTTAGAAGGGCACAGAATGGAAGGAAAAACGCCGATCAGTTTGTTCAGAGATGTTCGCAGTTGGTCCTTCATTAAGATTATCCGCTATTTAATGTATTATTGCTCTTCAGTTGAAGTGGACAACTCTATCAAGTATTCTTTCAACTTGAGCATTCAGTAGCTTGTGATGACCACAAGCCTGACATTGAGACCCGGCTTTCTGCTTGGTAATTCATTCTCCGTACAAATTAATAAATGGTACTCTCGAACACTTCACAATAGCAGCAGTTTTGCTGTTAGTGATTCTGTCACTTCGAGTGCCTACAATAATCCCACGTTCAAACTAAGTCAAGTTTTTTGCCCATATCTCCGAGGGTAACGCAATGCAAATGATGGTCCACTTACATTGCATTCTCATTTTGTAGTTATCTCTCCCTCTAGCTGTAACACTATAACGCAATAACTCATTTTGCATAAATCTGTCATAATAATTTGGCCGCTCAGTGTATACCTGGAATCTTTATAGTTTTTTGAGTCATGCATGAATATTTCTAGTAGTTAGCGATACATTTATTAACTTGTTCAGATACATTTATTAGCAACATAATATTTAAAAGCATCAATTCATAATGTTTAATCGTTGTTACAACCAGTTTCAATGTATTCTTCTGCCTATTTAATATTTTGATTCGATTTCAGGGCAAGAAATATGTTAAGCAATGATAAGAAACTTAATTTCACCCCTTCCATTTGTCTTCAACTAACTGAAATTAAACATGCTTACCTGAAAGTCATACTTAATATCTGAGATTCTTGGAGCAGGATATACTACAAGAAACTTGCATCCTTCGTCCAATTCTCCAGATGCCTCTTTGACTTTAGCTTGTAACCAATCTGGGAATGGTCTATTTGTTGAAGTCCAACGATTAACCATAACGGATCCTTTATTTCCTGTCTTGGGACATTTAGTCCCACTAGTCCAAACTGTTTTGGGTAGTGCTGCAATTATAACAAGAGAAAATGTATACAAGAAAATATGGGTTCAATTGAAGGTCTTGTATTGATAAAAAAATTAATTTAATGCTACGTATACGAAGCTAAATACATTTTGGGTGAATGTAGGTAGTTATACAATTTGAATTAAAAGAAAAAGCGAAACGAATATCAAGAAAGGACATTTTAACAATTAAGGGCATATCCAAATAGTTCATATTTGAGAAAGCACCCCTGAAATTTTCTAGTGAAGCTCTGCATAGGAGTTTGCTCGATTGCTAATGCAATAGAGTTAATTCTTAGTTGAATTCAGTTTTTGAGACAATCCAGTCCTTTTAAAGAAATGCATGGAAGGAAACTTTTTTTACCAGAATTAATACGAAAGAGTTGATTCAAAAAAGGGAGCACTAAATATTAAAATGGGGACAAAATGTGCAGTCTATCATTCCGCTACCGCTGGACTGAGCTGTATCTATATGTTTGTGAACGACTTCCCTGTGTATATTCTAGTACATCTCCTATATTTCGAGAAGTATTTCATTTATGAAAATAAATAATTGTGTAAATGGAAACATTTAATTTTCTTTTATTCTAAATTCTTTTATTATTTTCTTATTTTCTAAATTATGTCTTTAAAATAAAATTTACGCCAGGAATTAAATATTTTGCTCAAAATATTTCCATAATTAACTTATATTTAGAGTTAAAATAACATATTGTCCGAAGATGCAAATAATAACTGGTCACAAATTAACACTATATAAAGTTTATTAGCTTTGAGCAACTCGTAACATATAAGCAAAGAACTGCCCCCAGTGCTTCTAGAACTTAGAATTTATTCATTTACGAAATAAACTAGAATTATAAAGAAGGTAATAGAAAATTCCAGAAGCTTCTAGTGTATCAACAAATGAATAATAAGAAATTCAAATTAAAGCTCAACATTTAAATAATCGTGATTTAGACGGGATTCGAACAGTTGACTACAAGCGTGTACTCTACCTCAGAGCCAAGCTTAGCGTGCGCAGAGGCTCCTTTTGTGGCAATGTAATGGCGAAATTTAACAAATGCACTTTGTAAATAAAATTGCCTTTTGAATTGAAATAAAAAATTGACATAAATTATAAATTAAATTATAGTAAAGCGTGTATTTCGCAGAAAAATATTTTGAATATTATCGATTCTTACTGATGAATCTAAAAATACACTGTTGAATCTAACAAGCACTATTATTTCTTCAGTCACAATATCTATCAGAAAGCATAAAACTTCCACCTATAGTTGCTTTTCACTCACATATTAGCAGTTAATCTATTGAAATATTCTATTATATTAGCTAGAATACTTTGTGTAGAATACTCCTAAATTCTAATAAATATTGTTATAATAGAGATATTATCAAATCCGGATGAATGTGTCACAAAATAGATTTTATATATACATTTTGTCTACTTAAAAATGAAAACAACTGTGGTTAACTGAGGATTATTGGTCTAACTTTACAGAGTCCTCCAAAAGAAAATACATACATGAAGCATCTTCTGAGTATTGCTGGGATTCCTGTAACATTTTGGAGAGTCTTCCAATATCGTCTTCATCTTGAATTCGGAATATATCTACAGCAAACGGCCAGTCTGGGTACCGTCCTTGACATCTTTGTCTAACAGCAGCCCAAACAGAAGCTCGGAATTCTACTGTATAGCAAGAATTTCGAATGCAGATATTAGTTTCGCAACATTCGTCCCATTTTCGTTTTATATCTTGAAGTTCTATAAGGAGAAAAATCTTTTAAAACATTTACCTCGTTAAATCCGTTTATATATTTTTAAACAGACATTTACTTTCATGTATAGAAAGTAATTTATAATTAAATAGTAATTCTGAAATCTTAAAAATTAAAGAAAACACAGAAAATTATAAAAATTCCAGCAATTTTTTTAAATAACCGAATGAATTAACATAATCCGATTAAATAAGACAATACTTATGAATTAAATGAAAAAATGATGACAGTAAGGATGAAATAAGGACAACCCTCATAAAGTAAATGAAAAAAAATGACAATAGTAATGATGAAATAACGATAATACTCTTTAATTGAGTGAAACAAAAACACATCATAATAGAGCATTTGTTATCTTCTGAAGTGGAAAAACAAACAATAAAAAGCTATCAAAAATTTGCAAGTTAATAATCAACTTAAGTCCTTGCCAACATAAAAGTTTTTGAAACTGTTAAGAGGTAATGAAAATATTCTTTCAGTTTATAGCAACATTTACGTAGTATCCAAATCCCTTCCCGTTGAAAGAAAAATATTTTGTAATTTAAAAAATGCAAAATATCTAGTATTAAGCTAAGAGTAAATATTGGATATCCAGTTTAATGTGGGTGTGAAGATTATCTTTATTATTGCAAAAGTTAATAACAATTCATAAGATTTATTAAAATTTTTTTGTCCTCAGTATGTATATTTCGAAGTGCTTTTTACTTCATTAAATTCCTTTATCTCCGATAGATACTTTTTAATTTGAAAGATTCATACATCCAACATGCACATTTTTAACCATCGTCTTTTCCACTAGCTGATTGTGTTTTCTGTCATCTATCTATGAGTATGAAAAAGTATTTATATGTGTATCTGTCTGTGTGTCGCCGATTTTTAAACAAATCTATCGCACTCATAGCTAATTTCGCACACAGGTAGTTGTCATAATGATTCAATGCCTTTTGAAGCCCAAAATTTTAAAATTTAATTTAGGATTTTTTAAATTTAATGTTTTATGTTGCTTTGTCGGGGTAATTTTTTCATGTAGTATGTTTTTCCAATAATCACAGAGAAAAATCTTTAAATAGGCAAAAAGAGCAAACAATTGTCATTCTAATGAAATATGATTTAGGTCTCCAATGTAATTTATTGAAACTAAAAAAAAAATTCAAAAATCAACAACTTTTCCCGAAATATTAAAAAAATTGAAATTAAAATTTCTGAATCTGACATGAAGTGATTATTTGAATATATGTATCCAAGTTCAGATGAGTTCAAAGATTTCTTCGGAGATCCAATCAAGCAAATATGAAAACTTTCCCTTGATGAAGTATCATTTTTTCATTCAACCGGCATGAAACCAAGAATCATTAAAATTTACTTTCCTATAAGATTTTTGATTTAAGCATTTTATTATTATCTAAATCAGGAAACAAAGAATCCTTAAAATGTATAAAATTAAATAGTTTATATGAACGCAAAATTTGTATTGAATTTTTTCTTCGTCGTTCGGTGCAGTCCGTAAATTTAGATTCTTTACGAATTCGTTTCTTCAAAAAGTCTGGAAGAACGAATATATTTTTTATTTACACAGTTTGTGAAAAATGAATTTTACTAATGCAGTTTTAATCATATACTAAATTTAAATCAGTGTGCATTTATATGTTATTGGCAAAATTTAGCTGCAGTAAAGGCACGACCAGAGGGTGGTAGAATATTAATAATGTGTCTGTAAGTCATGAGCATTAATATAAAATAGAAGAATTTCGTCCATATGCTCACAGACTCGTCAGATATACTCAGCATCCTGCTTCTGACTGCTGGCAATTGCTGATTCAAGATGCTTCTCAAGTTATCAAATTACATATCAGTGTCAAAGATATTTCTATTTTTGAAAGAACCGTGGTTTAAAAATGTAATGACCAGTTAGGGACCCGTTATTACAAAGGAGATATTTGTCGGGTACAATTTCGTTGACATTTCAAAATTACATTTTATCAAATCAGATGAAGACAAAAATTTTCAAAAAAGACTTAACATTTTTGTCATAAAGCAATAATTATATATAAAATATGAATCAAAATAATGTTAAAAACTTTCTGCAATGTTGCATAAATCATTCCCTAGCATAAAATAATTAGATTATATAAAATATGATTTGAAAAAATTCAGCTACTTCTTAAACTAAAGAAATAGTTCATAGCAACTTTTACACGAGGAAATAAAATCCTCCTCTGATAAAAACCGAGTAAATTGAATACAGCATCCATAATTGAATATCTATTTTATAAATATTTAATATTAAGGTTTTATAATTTAAATTATACAAATGTACAAGTTTTTCAGCAGCCGAAAGTTTTTTAATTGCAATATTATTTATCAAGCATTGTCTTTCGTAAATGTAATGTTAATTTCCATCAGCTGATAAAATCAACTGATGGAATTGATTCAACCGTTGTAAATATATTGTTTATTGGGCATTCTATACACTTATTCATGCTTTTAATGATGCTTTTATTTCATTGTTCGAAATTATTAAAGCAACAAATAAAACTTAAAATAATCGATTGGGTAGAGATTCGGTGAAAAGGGGAGAAATTCGGTGTTACTTCTTTATTTTAACAAATCTATTTATCAGAATTTTGTATGGATAAATTTGTTCATTTCCTGCTAATGCAGAGATGTTCCATTCTAGTAGATGTCAAAGTAAAGAGATGACCAAAAAAATACATGTCCAGTTTATCCACTGTACCTACTACTGGCAAACTACCATGCTAATAAACTACATTACTCATTCCCACCTAATAATTTTGTATAAAATTCCTTTCCAAGCAAGTATATTATCTGTTGCCTAAGAGTGATAATTATGAAAAATATTTGAATATTATTTGGTAAAAAGCATCGGTTTTTAAAATAAAGTATTGCGTTTGAAAAACATTAAAAAAGTTCTATTACTTAATTAAAATCAAATTTTTTTCAACAATCTATACTTATAATAAAGCTCAATGTGTGTGTGTGTGTGTGTGTGTTGGCGCTCTACAGGCCAGACCGTTGGACCTACAGCTACCAAATTTAGTACATGTATACCTTGGAGGTCCGGAATGTGCACCTCAGAGCCCTTTTTTCGAATTTTTAATTAGAATTTGAATTAATTAAAATTTAAGCGAAATTTCGACGTTTTTCCGCTATAACTTCCGAAAATATTATTGCACAAACATGATTTTTATATCAATTTAAAGATAAAAAAATTAGCTTTCTAATGGTATCAGTTTTTTAAATTTATAATGCAAACTTCTATTTTTAATGAATTTTTAAAGAAATATTTTAACCATGTTTTTATCACGTTACTGGATAAAATAAAAGAATGCCGGAAGTTCAAATAAAAAAAATTATCATCGTAAAATAAATCTACGGAAATGCAACTTTCAGCACGTGACGATAAAATACAAGAAATATAAAATGTGATATTTTCTTTGAAAAATAAATGCAAAGCAAAGGTTTCTATAATTGCAATATCTATATCATTAACTCAATAAATCTTCTTTATTTACGGTAAACTTGATTGAATTTTGACAGGATATGCATTGAAATCCCGATTTAATGGCATATTTATGTAATCGTTTGTAATATCTGTATCATTAATTTAATACTTTTTTTCCCTTTCTCGCTTTCTTTAAAAAAACATATTTAATATTTTGGCAACATCATCGAAATTTCTTTTAATATTTTGGAAGCATAACCGATGGTTAAAACTGACTGATTTATAAAATTAAAGAATATTATTAGGAAAAGGTGTACTTTTAGAACTTTCCGTCCATCATCTTAAAGAAAATACTAATTTCAGGTCAATCAATGCCCGGAATTACTTCAAGGCTAATGAATATGTGATTTAATTGAAAATTTTAGAACGCTTTACTCATGGTGAACCAGCTGGTCGCCAAAGGCGGCTAGTTTACAATAATGTAACATTTTTTAATTGATTGAAGCTTCCCTACTTGATTGATATACCCTACGAATTACTATGCAGACTGTCATCAATTAGATAAGCCAAATGATACCTTTAAATGAAAGAGCCCAGATTTCTAAATCAAAATTACGTTGTTTCACCATCATAACATTACCCTGCTTGTAAAATTTATCATTCGACAAACATTATTACAGCATTGGTATGAGGTGTTGCCACATTAAATATATTCACCAGGTCTGTCACTATGTGACTACTTAATTTCTAAAAAGTCTTTCTAATGGGGGAACTTTAATTTCTGATGCAGAAGATATCAACCACTTCTTGGAATTGTTTTGCCCATTAAAGATAAGATGCTTTTGTGAGTGTGAATATATGAAGCAGCCTGAATATAAAAATATTTTATTTAAAAAATTCACACTATCTATTTAGTCAATAATCCATTTCTATGTATTTAGTAACCTTAAAAACTCTGAAAACATCGGAAAATTTTATTTAAAATTCAAACACTTTCAGGATTATATTTCGATACTCATAAAAATAATATTTAAAGGTGACTGTGTTTCTTAATAGTTAATATTTTCAAATTATCTCTATAGTAAATTCTATTTTATTTATATAATGAATATTCTTTACATTTTTAATAAATATTCTTTATTCGATTTTCTGAGTTTGAAAACATTAATAAATTTTAGATGGATATTTTTGCGACATGTATTTCTAAAATTACAGTAAAACATTGGATAAAATATCTAATCCGTGCTAATTTTATGAAAACTGTACGATTAAAATTATAAATAAGAAACTTAATTACTAATTTATTAAAACTAAACAATTCGATTAATTTTCTTCGTTATTGCGCGAAGTAATTCCCTTTGAACTATTTTTAAGTGATATGCCTATTCCTCGAAGAGCAATTTTTTAGGAACTACTAAATATAAAAATATAGTCAAATTTTTTATTTATAGCAAATAGTTACACACATTTTGACGATTATATGTAAATACTAAGAATACTTATAAAGAAGAAGAAAATAGCAGCTTTATCAATAGTCACAGCATTCAATAAGAAAAATACATTTTCTTCATTTCTTTAAGAAAAAAGCGATTTTTTCCTTTATAAGATGTTGGGCAATGTAAGTGTTGTATATCATTGTTGTGATACCAAAATGCAGAAACTACGCGCAATAAAACGCACGAAATTTCGGCGTAACTCCTAGAGTCATTAACGGCATACAGCATTTTAAGACAACAAGCAACAATCGTGTATTAATTACAGCAATTTCAGAACAGATGCAGATAATCCATACAGCTGTTTTGAATCAAAAAATATTTAAGTAAATTTGATGAGATATTTTGACTCACAGAGATGATACAGAATCTGTAATAAAACTGCGTCTCAGAATCGGAAAGGAGCGGAAGGAAAAATGTATCGAAAAAGAAATTTCCCCCTTTTGATTCGAATGAATTCTATTTTAACAAAAATAAAATTTAAGAAAAAAAATTACTATAAAATTTTAATTTTAGAGGCTGAAAATAATACGCATGAAAAGCTAAGATATATATGTATAAAAAAACGGTGGGAAAGCTCGTGAAAAACATGTGGAAAAGGAGAAAATCTGTCAATTTTTTGATTACAGAATTATTGCATGTTACAAGAATGTTGAGAGAATATTTTATTAAAGCATTAAATTTTCTCAGTCTGTCAAGCGGTTACATGGAAAATGAAATAACGTGAAAAACATTTAAGCTCTCTATGTAAATATTAAGGGCAATATTAAGCTACTTATGCTTGAGACCCGGATTATTAAAAAAAAAATAAGCAAATAATAGTTAAGCGTTTATCTTCAAAATTAAAAGAAAGTACTGCAATAAAATATCCATTCTCTTAATGCATACTTTTGTGATGCAATATAATCCGATTCCCATTAAAGTACTCATAGCTATTGAGGGAAAAAGTATATGGAATGGCATTATATATGAGATGTTAAATGTGCGGTTTAGTTGCTAATTATAAAAGTGTAGCTTATTTTTCAAAAAAAAAAAAAAAAAACACCCCTCATTTTTCCCTTTTCCCTACCCCCTACTATACGAAGAGAGAAAAAGCCCAATAAATATTGAAAAAAGAAATATTGAAAAAAATTAATAATGTTTCGTATGTACTGAAACATTTCATCTGAAAAAACGCTACTTTTCTCTTCATTTTTTAAGTTTTTAAGAAAAGTCTTTATTTATTTATTTATTATCTTTACTTTGCATTCATTTTAATTAATTTAGGTTATTTTTTTGAAGTTACATTTCTATCATTTTCTCTTTCTGAAGAATACAAATAAAAAGTATTTACATGCTTAGAATATAAAAGTTATTAAAACATTTCTTTAATTTGTGTGAGTTGCATTTAAACTATATAAATATCCAATTAAATGTGAGGCATCTCACATACTTTGCTTGAAAATAATCTACAATAAAAAAAACTTTTGATTAATCGAAATAGATCTGAAATGCAGTCGCCGAAGTTTCTCTTATACAAATTTGAAAATTATCTTCTCTTTTTTTTAGAAACCTCCTATGAAACTAATCAATAGTTTTCATTCTAACATAACAGAAATTTTAGTGGTAAGTTTTCATTCAGTTTCTTAGTTTACTTCTGTTTATTTTGTGTTGTTGGTGAAGCTGATTCTTTTTCATTTCAATTATTTAGAGTTACTTTTAATCTAGCGTTATTTATAATCTTATTGTAATTAATAATCTTGCATTGCTTAAAAATCTTAAGTTATTTCAAAAATCTTATCTACCTTTTAATTTTTACATAAAATAACAAAATGAAATTATTTCAAAAAAAATAATTTCAAAAGTTTTGGTGAAATTCCATGATCAGGTAAGTAATATGTACACCTATTTTTATTCTATTGGCTGGAATTGTTAACTTTAAAAAATTATTTATTTTACAATTGGATTAATATTTCCTCTCCCCAGTTAAGTTTCAACAGCAATTTACTATGAAATATTACTGATCTCAAACCTGCCTAGATATTCGGAGTAATTAAAATGATAATTGTTTTGATTATATCACAGTAATTGGCTTGGAATCCAAAAGGCCATTATTGTCAATGACTTAACCTTTCTTTCAGGAAGTACGCCTGTCAATGGAATGAAGGTACCTCAATCTAGAACAATCAGTGTGACCCAAGGAGAAGTGAGTATTCACTTTCTAATTCAGTCACTTATCATTCAAGTACTCATAGTGCTACCACAGAAGAAATAAATTTTGCTAAGAAAAAGACTATGTTTTGCGAAAAAGGTTATAAAAATTTGTTTCTCACATTAAAATTGATTATAACTTAAGACAGCATGTTACAACCGTATTAATACTTTTTATGTTCAAAAATAAAAGTTTGGATTTCATTTCGAATCAGGATCTTTGCAATTATTATTATTATTTGAAAATACCATTTTTTCCTGCAATAAAACTTGCATGGATTATAAGAAAATAATGAAATAATTTTTTTTGGTTCTATGAAACATTTTTCATTCCCAAAATTTAGCTTTTATTAAATCCTGAAAAGGAATGAAAGTTATAACCTTTACCTTTATAAAACTGAAATTATATCAATAAAATTACAAAATAAATTTTATAGCAAGAAAATTGCAAAATCTCGCTACATAAAATTGTGTAATTAAGACAAAATGAATGCAAAATCAAAGCACTGATTTCAAGTATAGGTTAAATATACAGAAATAAGTCAATTTCATTTATTAAGTCGCAAAAGCAAAGTGACCTCTAGAATGTACCAATTGTCTTTCAGTTATGTAAAAGAAATGGGTATATCGAGTAAAATCCACAACACAGGTATAAAGGAATACAATTTTGCTATAGATAATCAATGCGATTGCATGAATAACTTAATTGAAAATTGTACAAAAACAAACCACCTCTATCATGCCGCGGCGTCCGGGATATTTCTAAATGAACCAGTCACTGCGACAATTAATCGTGTACTAAGATGGACGCAATACAACCATCATGATGGTGTACCTCCAACCCTCGATTTAAAAGCTATGATAAGTCATCGGAATAGTGGCACTTCCACCTTACACAATTATTGTACCATTAGTGGGGAAAAAGAGCCTGATTACTTTACGACAACTTTTCATCTCTTTATATAATGTGCCTGGTATCATACATGATAGAGAAAAGGTTAAATAAAAGCAATAAGAACAAATTTTTGAAGCATTTTTGAATGAAGTGCGCAATATATTAGCGTCTTATGTTCGTACATAGGTACTCATTAGCTACATTGTTTGCTGTTGTATGCTTTTATGTCTTTAATCAATGCTATATATATATATATATATATATATATATATATATATATATATATA
>JAPMOQ010057597.1:3596448-3740099 GCA_026543055.1 Argiope trifasciata | reverse complement strand
TTATGAATGCTGCTACCTTCCTTCTAAGAAAAAAACTCAGAAGCGCAAATGCTTATCAGGAGAATATTTCATACCATGTAGCAATAAAGTAAATTTGACATTTTCTTGCCTGAGCCATATAACTCTGTAATCTTTTCTGAATTCTCTAGGAATCTTATCTCGAAGGCTACTCTCGAAAAACGTTAAAAGTGTAGTAAATACATAAATGCAATTGTTTCTTTAACTGAAGTTTTGTTTCCACTCCACAGTATCTCGTCTCTACTACTTTGAAAGAAGGAAACAGATGATAACAAATTTCAAAATGACCATCAAGAAATTTTCTAAGTTTTTCATTTATCACAGTGAACAGTTTTTTTCTCATTGTACTTGATGTTATATCTAACTTATTGCTGTTTCTTAAAAAGTGTACTTTAGAATAGTAAATAGAAAATAGGTATCAATCATTTTTACTTTAAAATGATAACACTTGCGGTTTTCGCAAAAATATCCTGTTTTAAATTGAGTACAGAGTATAAAGGATTATTTTAAAATCATAAAACGAATTTGAAACATATGTGAGGTGTATTAAAGCGAATAATTTTAACTATAGAGTATAGGGTGACCACAAAGAATGAATTCTGAATGAAGGGAAATATTTTCCAGTGAATTGATTAGTAAAAGAAATGGATATTTTACCTTGGAAGATCAGAATTAGAGAATGACAATACTCTTTGGTTAATGTGAATATTTACCAAAACAAGTCAGTAAAAGATTGGTATTATTCTTATACGTTCAAATTATCACAGGTGCAAGTCAGCCTGCACAGTTAAGTTCTGATATTGAATGATAGTAAATACTTAATTGTAATATCCAAGTGAATAGAATTATTATTTTATAATCTAAACTACATCGTCCCTAGATGTTATAATTACATACAAAAAAAGGATTAAAATTATATACATATCAAGTATTTTCTTTGTTGAATCAATACTACGAACACAATTCCGAAGCAGAAAGCAACGCAATTAAGAGTTTAAGCTGATGATTCGTATGGCTATTACAAAGTGGAAAACTCGTATACATAAGACAGGGGATTAGCCCTTTAACTTACCATAAAATGTAAGTTCCATAATTGGTAGGGTGTAATTAACCCCATACCATTATTATATCTACCTGAGTGTCGAGAACCAACCATCACAAAGGAAACTTTCCATTCCCATATTAGGTATGCCCCCTCATTCGGAGTTGTAATCATTAAAACTTTGTCTTAAGAAATGTGTCTTTCAGTCAACAAAAAAGACTAGATACTATTTTAGCACAAAATATACTGTGAAATATGGTTGAATAGTCAAAGCTAAAAACTGTTTATGAATGATAAATATTGTGAGCTCGGTATTATTTGTTATGCGATAAACATGATGTAATAACCATTCAAAACATTACAAGAACTTTGAGCCATCAATTTTGGTGCATAGTTGCTTCTTAAATAATACGTATTCAGTAAAAACTGAGGAAAGATTTGTAATGAAAATTTAACAGAAATGTTTTCTCAATAATTTCTGTGACTTTTGTTACACAAAAACCCTTTGTGTGCCACTCTAAAATTCAAAAATTTAATTTATCTGTGATGTTAATTTTATTTCAGCACAAATTTTACTCGATTTTTAATAGATTTTTAATTCATATTTCACATAATTTTTAAAACTGCTCTTTAATCACACGAATGTTGCGATGATTTTAAATACATTTTTTGTGTGTGGTAGAATTAAGTCTCATTTTTTAATAATAATGCAAAGATGGATGATCAAGTCTAAAACCTCATCATGCCATAATGTTTTGGACTAGAAAGTCGGCCACCTTTTCAGATTTTATTTAATTCAAAGTTTTAACAAAAAGATAGAGATCTCTTGTCCATTAAATCTCTTCTTGTGAAAAGGAAAATGTTTTCTCTGTTTCTATTCAGTGATTTATAATTTTAAATAGTTGTAATAAAATAATTTTCCTAGGGGTTGGAAAAACTTTTAAATAATAAAAATATTCGATCTTTATAATGCCTTTAAAATATAAATTCTGCTTTAATTATAGTGTGATGTTCAATTTACTATTGTGGATAATTTTATTATATTTTGAAATATCAAATATTTATTCTATTTAATTTGTATTTACCCTAGATACCATCTAACTGAAATCGGAGTTAAAATACACCGCAGTGGAGAAGGTTTTTGATAGCTATGCTTATTTTAAAGAGCGGGTGAGTCTTTTCCCCTCCTATATTAATCAATATTATTATTTCATTTTAAAATAATTTTTTAAGGCTCTTGCTTTTTAAAAAATATCATAACAGTAATGACATTAGTTTTCTAAACATCATTCCCTTCTAATAAATAAATAGAAGCAATTTTCTGGCTGATGTGCATAATCTTAATTAGACTCGACGGTTCTTTTCGTGTTTTTTCTCTTTATTATTTGCTTCAATTTCTGGCACTTAAATGAATTGCGTCATCATAAGAAATAATTTCAGCTACCTTTGTTCATAAGGAAAACATTCGGTAGGCAATACAAATGAATATATTGAAGTTTAGACATTGTAAAGATAATTTTAGTTTCTCTGAAGACTCAGAATGTAGCATGTCCTTCATACTTTAATTTGCACAAGATCAAAATTATGCTTTTAATATTTTTTTTTATTTGTTGATTAGTACGAAATTATCTGACATAACTGAAGGCTTGTTAAGAATTGTGTTTGGTAAAAATACTATTACAACTGGATAATATAAGTTAGATTTAATACATTACATTATACAACAAAAATCCTTGCTTATGCTGGAATTTAATATGGGTAAAAATAAATTATTCTCAGATAAAAAAAAAACATTTATAATTAACAAACTTTTTTTTCTGATAAAACTTTAATAAATGGCATTTTAGGGAATAAACATACCTCTTTAAATGAGGTTAGAAACTATTTAAAACGGTTTATATTTCATACAACTCTAACTCGTTGCTTTAAAATTTAAAGCATGTACACACTGATTTCATTATTTCAAACAATATAATTAATTAATTTTTGTTTTAGCTTCAAACTAGTGATTCATTACTTTGAAGGAAGTAATATAAATGATGGTATGTTGAATTCAATATTAGACAGCGATTAATATCTAAAACATTATAATTTTTACTTAAAAAATTAATTTTTTATAATATATTTATTAACGAAGCGATGAAGATTTGTTCTTTTTAAATTTTTGACGTGAAACCACTTCTATATCTTATGCACTCTTCGATTACTTTACAAAACTGCAGCTGAAAAATTAAAAAGTGCTGTATATTGTCAAATTATTATAAAATTTCGATTTTTTAGACTGCATTTATTCAGTTATTTAAAAATGATCTCCAATTAGTCTAAAAACTGAATCTGAAAACATAACTATTCACATTAATTTCCTTAATATAAATAAAAAACAATAGTTAAACGCAACATACCCTTTCTCGAAAATGTTTTTAATTCAACTTCTAAACAAGCCAGAGCAAAAAAAGCGCTGGCATATATCCAAAAGTTCATTAGCATAGTTCAATTTGTCAATCATTAAACAATCTCATCAAAATTATCTTCATCAACACGTTTTTGCTCATCATGTTACAACTCTCCTTTATTATATGTTAACCGATCCACTGAAATTAACTCTTCAAACCTCAACAAGTGACTCTGTCAACTGTGAAATTCGACTTTATCAGTCGCGATCAAAGTCTACCTTAGGTTGTAGGTATACCGCGATTTGCATTCCAGCGTCCGCAGTAGTTTGTGTCCTGCCACCACATTAGGCGGTGAGTCGCTTGCGACGAGAAAATAATAATATTTATTCGCAAAAAATAGAGGCAAAGGTAAAGCATATTGCGACCTTCGCGAATGTCAATGTTATGAATGACATCGACTACTGTTCGACAGATGCGTAGAACGATAATTAAAACAAATCCAATTTTCCTTGTTTCCGAAATTAGAGATTCTTTGGAATTCAGCAAAGAATGTTTGTATATCAGCTCCATATGTTTTTGGGGAGCATAATTTGTTTCATAGTTTTTATTTCGAAAATTTATACGAAATCTAGAATTAACGAAAAGAATTAATTATACTTTTTGCCATTTTCCATGATTTCTCAATTCTTTCTTTCTTTTCTTTTTTTCTAAAATCAGATATTGTTTGTTTCATTTTTTTGTAAGAAATTGTTCTTCTAGTCCGTGTCGAAATCTTATAGATTACTAGCAAACTTCGTATTTTATATATACTTTTTCTGCAATTATATATATGTAATGATATTTTAAAATTCTGGTTTAAATTCTGATTAGTTTTCAAATTTTTATCTTCATTTAGACCATATTAACTTCACGCTAAAATGCACTCTCATTTCCTGATCCAATTCTACCTTTTTTATTTAATTAATGCTATATGAGCTCTGTAAAACTGCTTTAATCAGCAGATTCTCACGCCATGAGTGAAAGGAGAAAATTCTTAATGCTTTGCAGCATTTTTTAAAGATTCCCTAAATCCACACGTATCAAAGAGAAATGCCTATCAGAATCTCATATTATAAAGTCACTGGGAAAAAAATTCGGCCTCTTTCGTTCTTTTGCATTTACATCGCGATATGAACGAATGAATATGAACTTCTCTTCTTGCACATAATATGCCACCTGAGATGGAATATATCAACGTTTAAAAATTTAAAAGTGTCTTCTCCACTCGGCCACGCAACTTCTATAAAAATATTTACATGTATATAATGACAGAAATTAAAGGTTTCGAGAAAGACTGCTGAGATCCATTATAGATTGTGTTTACGTTGTTTCAGAATAGAACATCAATAAAGGCATATGTGTGTTAAACAGAAGTGACATAAAGGTAATAGAATTTCCATGATAAATAAAGTGCTCAAGAATTTAAAAATAGTCGATCCACATTCTCTCATAATAAAAATAACTGCCATACATGCAAAGAAAAATAATAAGCAAAGCAACCTGCAACATTCGAAATGAATTGTTATACATTCACTTTGATAAATATGTGTACAAAATAAATCTTGAGATGTGTATCATACTTGGAAGGTTGAACAGCAATGACGTGTTTCAGTAAGAATAATGCATTCAGTAAAAACGATAAATTTAAGAAAAAATGATACGTTTACCTAAAAATTGTGAGTTTAGTGAAATGATACGTTTATATAAGAATGATGCAATTAGTAAGTCATAGACTGACTCTACAAACCCATCAGAAGGACACCGATAAACTTGAATAACCAGACCACCACGACATCAACATTGACGGGAACTAAGGGCCTGCACCAGCCACGGTACAATCCTTCCCTAAGGGAGTACATCCCTTCATTAATTGGGAGGAATTAGACCCCTAACTTTTCATGTACTCCCAAAGGTGGCGAGAATCAAACACCATGCCAGAAGTTTCTCATCATCAATTACTAAGTGTCCCCTCCCCCCGAGGAATGATGCTTTTAGTAAGAATAACTCTCAACCTTTGTAAGAATAGTACGTTTGAGTAAGAGTGATATGGTTTCGTAAGTATGTAATAAAGTATACATGCAACGCAACATATAATTCGTATCTTCAAGTATCAACGTATCAATCATGTTCGTAAAACTATGTCCGGTCTTCATAATAACGTTACATTTATGTTAGATTGATAGGTTTGCATATAAAAAATGAATTTCAGTTTTTATAGAAAAAAAATGGAGTTATAGCAATATTTTCATCGATCCTCATACTGGCTTTATTCCTATATTGGCTTCCTAAGGTCAGAAATGACACATTAAGATAATTTATAGTAAATCGATCTATCATGGACACATTTAACAATTTATAATTCCTTCGAAATTTGCATTATCTGAGATTTTATTTACCTTTGTTGTGAACAACAGCAGTTAGGTTAATTTAATTAATTCATTCACGACGGGCAAGTAGTTATAAATACAGAATTCGATTTTCGCAATTATGCAAAGATGTACTTAAAAGAAAAATATATTCAAAATAACGAGGTCTAAATGAACGTTTAAAAAGATAAATTTTGGAAAAAGGTTAAAATATGCATTATCTGATAAGGAGGGGGGGGAGTTCCCTCTTCGATAATACTTACCTTGGTGTTATTCAAATAAGTAAGAAATAAACTAAATAAATTATCTACATCAACGAGAATAAAACAAAGTATTGCACGAAAACTAAGAAACCAGAATAAAAATCTATTTATGGAAAAAGCGAATAACCTCGATAAAAATGTATATATATCATTTTTTAAAATTATGAATGATATAAAATCATCTCAATATCTTTATTACATGTATAAAATAGAATATAATATAAAATGTAAATTTCCATGTAACTTTACTTTCACTTCTTTTCATTTTCAATTTCCCATCCAATAAAAACACGGCAAACCCCAAAACTACTCACGCCTGTTTCATTTTCCAATCAATTTTCAGACTCATTTTGACACGGCCAGAAACCATTAGTTAAACTCTTAATCTGTTTTCTGATTGTAAGCTTTATCTTTTTGCTAGGCGGAATCAAAAGGAAAAATTCAATATGATTGGATATCGTAAATTGGGGGATTGCTCAAAACGAAATTTACTATCGGATGAATTAATTCAATTATATTTCTTCGATTATTTTTGAAAAAAAAAATTACGATTAAATGCAGTAAATAATCGAATACCAATCAAGGATTTAAAAATTCGTAATTTTATTGCTTATTAATTTATTTGTATAATTTCAACAAAACGTATTTCAACAAACATATTTTCATGAAAAAGGAAATATTAGTTTCAAGTGTATCATTACTGTAGAAAATTATAAACAAACTTACTCTTATACAGCTTTTTGAAAAATTATTTATTATTTTCTGATGGAAACTGAATATTCTATTGTACAAGTAACTACGAATAATATAAAATATTTTTAAGATATCGTACACAATTACGAATATTGAACAACGTTTCAGACAAATTTTATAATATCTTATTCTGTTTGGAAAATATTGTGCATTTCTGTTAAAGAATCGAAATATGGCGCCTTCAATAGTTAGAGTTCTTCGTGAGAAGTTTGATTAGTCAAATTAATTGAATTATTTAGACTATTTAGTATTTTTACTTCGGATATATTATTCGGATATCGGCTGTTTGAATACTATCAGTCTTTCAAAAATATTTTGAAAATTTCTCATCATAAAAGAACTATTCGATGAACTATACAAATAAAATGTATCAACAAAATCACAAAATGCACCACAATATTACTACTATCACATTACGATACTACATAGCATTGTAAAAATTTTGTATTATATTTTTGTGCTAATAAGGAAAGAAAGGATTGTTTCTTCATATCAAATTAATATAATTAAAATGTTAGATAAATTTTAACTCAAAAATATTTATTTCACAGCCACACTTCAAAATTACAGGGAAATTTTAAAAGATAAATATATATATATATAAAAAATAAATGAATCATTGTTGTGGAATTGTGCTGCCATCTGTTGCATAAAAATGGATTAATAGAACGAAACATTTCAAGAGCTCCTCCTAGATGGCAGTCTATCCGACATTTGACGAGTGTAATTCAGCGACTGGTTTTATGGAAATAATGCGAATATATGTATATATATCTAAATTACAACAAGTGATAGTAAATATTTAAAAATGTTATTAATCTTTGATAGTTAAAAATAACTGGAGAGTTTCTTGTGTCTTTCATCGATTTTCAATTTAATTTATTAATTTCTATATTAGCTTCGTATGTAAGTTCACAATTCTATTGTGTATGCTGATATTAACTCACCTTAGTTTTACTGTTATTACATGTTTAACCATTTAATTACTGTAAACTTAAATAATAAAAGTTTCAATTTTAGTACTCTTAATAATATATATTTTTAAAGTCTTATACTGTGGTTAAAGGCACAACATAGAGTTTTATATATTTGACCTGCAAGTATTACGAAAACAAACATAAATGAGAAAATAAATTTTATTCACATAAAAAATGTTAAAAGAACTAATTTTGATTAAATTTTAAATTATAACACATAAAAACAGGTTTTGTACAAGAGTTCGAAGTTTTTTAAACGGCTGTTTTTTTAAAAAATATATTCATTATGTTACAGTTTAATTCATGAAAAAAAAAATCTTTACTGAGCTTTATAATTTGAGAAAAAGATTATCTCCACTTTCAAAATTCCTCTTTTCTTAACCTTTTCTTTAAAACAGCACAGTTTCTTTAGAATTCCTTTCTGTTTTAAAAAAATTAGCTTTAGGAATTGATTTGATTTCAGTGCCAATAAAGCTAGTGTATCAGGACTGTCATTGAGAATTTTTGATTTAACTTTTGGTTTTTCTTTATTTTTTTCTATTTTTTGCTGAAGGTAAAAGTCTCTCATTTCAGGATTGACAAGAGTTTGCATTAGCATCAGTGATGATGAATCCGCACGAACTGAATCAAGCACAAGAAATTGATGAATTAACGGCTTAATAGTTACAAACGAAGGCAGAAATTCGTGGTCAGTAAAACTTTTCTTATCAAAGAAAACAAAATGTTTAACATTGAACATAAATCTACGATTTAAATAAATCTGCACGTTAGTGGATCAAATGTTTATAAATTATTTATAAACAACAAGCGGCTCATTTGTCATTATATTTGTAATACTGTGACGATTTGAAATGTTGTTGTTCATTGAATTTCCTCAAAAATGTTTTGTTCACTTTATTTAGTGTTCCCTCAAGTTTTTCTATTTTAACTTATTTCGCTGATCAAGAACTCATTGCAATGATCACTCGTTTTGTTGCAATGCCATTTCTATTGTAAAAAGTATTCATTTCTGAACGCTTGTCCTATTTCTGAAATTTGCCACTTTGGTTATCTGTTATTTTCTTAAATTCTCAGATCATCAAATTTAAATTTATTTCAAACCTTATTCATTATCAATTCGTTATTTATCTTTGATTTCCTTATAAAAAGAGTCATAAATGTTTCACAATAAGACTGTTTTATTTAGAGTCATCAATATTAACTCCAAATCTTTCTGGATATTTAGAATTATGAAGTTAAATAACATAACAAATGAGTTCTTCTCTTCCAGTCGCTTATGAGGTTAATAGCATAACAGGTTGTGAAAAAATAATTGTTTGAGGAATTTAAATGCCGTGGGACAGCATTCTTATTCGGGACATTGTATCTGTAACAATTAATTTTAATGGTATAATGTATCTTGGTATAATCAAATCGTGATGTTAAGCAATTCAGAACACTGGGAAATAAACGACAGAATTTATACACATTCCTAAAACAAACATAGAAATAGATAGACAAGTATTCATTACTTTAAATATTCAGTAAACATCAAAATAACTAGGTAAAAGGTTAAAAAAGTTAATTTTAATAAGATATTTCTTTTTATTTTCAGAATTTTTTTATTATCATTCATTGTTCCATATTTTGAAATGTAGACCGCTGAGGTTTGGTACTTTTATGCCCTCTGAGTTTTTTCTGTGTAACTTTAAATATTTACTTTATTTTAGGTAGATAATATGGAGCACGGAATTTAACTTTCTTCTGATATGCTAGGAAAAATACATGATTTTGATAGCATTTTTTTATTATACTGAATTTAAATTTTGGCCCCACTCTCCATAGTGTCATGCTCCATCTAGGTTAAATTTGAAAGAAATAAGTGTGCGTAATTGAGAGCGAATGGAATGTATACGTAATAAAATGTGAATATATGTTATATACATGACATCATCCAACATACTTAAAATGATTTGCGATGCAATTGTTTTGTTGATTGCATTGGAAAATCTAATTTCAAAGTTCAGTAGAGATCAGGTAAAATTCCTTCGCTTCACAGTTCCTGGAATCGCTATCGTCAGAATATAATTTACTTAAAATGTTTCAGATGTAGATACACTGATGGAAAAAAAATCCCAACACTAGGAAGGAGCTGTGCTAGATAAACGAAATTTGGTAGGCGTGTTTATACATCTGAAGGATGACGTCGATTCAAATTTCGAGCTACGCGCGTAAGTGGGGCGCTAGTAGCGACACTATGAACATGCAAATGAGGTTTGCTTTAAATAAGCGCTGTAAGGTTAGTGATCGTTACTTACAGTTGAGATTTGACTTAGTGGGTTAATGTTAGTCAAGGATGCCTCTGAGAAGACGAAGAAGCCATTATCAACAGCTCACTGAGTTTGAACGAGGTCGTGTTGTAGGGCTACAAGAAGGTGGGTTTTCTTTCCGCGATGTTGCTGAAAGACTTGGCAGGAATGTATCCACTGTGCATGAGTATTGGCGGCAGTGGTCAAGGGAAGGTACTGCGTCAAGAAGACCAGGTTCCGGGCGGATACGTGGTACTACTGAGAGGGAAGACCGTCGCATTCGGCGTATGGCTGTGGCTAATTGTACTGCGTCTGCAGCTGAAATTTGAGCTGCAGTTGGCACCACAGTGACACAATGAACTGTTACAAATCGGTTACTTCAAGGACAGCTCCGAGCCACACGCCTTGCACAGTGCATTCCACTGACTCCAAACCACTGCCGTTTGCGTCGTGAGTGGTGTCAAGCTAGACCTCATTGGAGGACGGAGTGGAGATCTGTTGTGTTTTCTGATGAAAACCGTTTCTGCCTTGGTCGCAATGATAGCCGTTTGTTGGTTAGAAGGAGGCCAGGTGAACGCCTGCTAGTGACCTGTCTGCGGCCTAGACACACAGGGCCTACTCCTGGAGTTATGGTTTGGGGAGCAATTTCGTATGACAGCAGGAGCACTCTCGTGGTTATCCCACGCACCCTGACTGCATATTTGTACGTCAGTATAGTGATACAACCTGTTGTACTGCCATTCATGAACAGCATTCAAGGGGGTATTTTCCAACAGGATAACGCTCGCCCTCATACCCCTGTTGTAACCTAACATGCTCTACAGAGTGTCGACATGTTGCCTTGGCCTGCTAGATCACCAGATCTTTCTCCAATCGAGCACGTATGGGACATCATTGGACGACAACTCCAGCGTCATCCACAACCAGCATTAACCGTCCCTGCATTGACCGCCCAAGTGCAACAGGCATGGAACTCCATCCCACAAACTGATATCCGACACCTGTATGACTCAATGCATGCACGTTTGCATGCTTGCATTCAAAAGTCTGGGGGTTACACCGGTTACTAATGTACCAACATTTCACATTTGAAATGGCTCTTCTCGCCAATGGCTCTACCTGTGATCTTGAAACTTTAACCAATTAAATATGTTACCTAGACAAATGCATTCCTAAAATTTCATTACTGTACAATAATTTTTTCTTGGTGTTGGGATTTTTTTCCATCAGTGTATTTTCATTATATCATTCAATCACTCAAAAATATTCTCTTGCAGCAAAGAATCGTTCGAAGTTCATGTAATGCCATAGAAACTCAATAAAGTTGTTTTACAGATGACTTGATAATGTAAACTGAATAAACCTCCATAACTATTTAATATTTCCCCCCTGAAATTCTTCTTTATTTAAACTACATCATCAACTTGCAAATCATCTACTTTAAAAATATTATATAGAAAAGAACCTCTTTTTCATTTCCTCAGCGTTTTTTACTGTTTTCGCTTTCACTTTCCTAAAGCTTCTTTATATGCATTTTAAATACACTTGAAATTTGGCTCATGAATTCAGAGCACTCTATATGCAAATGAAAATATTTAAGATTTTGCTAATTTAAAAATGGGAACATAATTTTAGTGGTATTATTCCCATTGTCATATTTTCAAGATTTTTCTTAAAGATGGTTGAACTGTCCGGCAGATGTTATGAAAGGTTGAGTTGATTCTGATTTCTTTTTATTGCTTTTATTTTATTAACATATCTAGAAAAGAAATATCGTATTCAAAAATGAAAAAACAAAATTGATAATTATGCTGTGATATTTATTAGGAAAAATAACCATTAGCAAAGAGAATAAAATTTATTTAAAAGTTTATTGCCATAACCATCATACTGCCTACTCCAACCCTCTTAATGAAGCCATTCGAATTAAATTTGAATGCCCGGCTAACATTGACAGGCCCTAAGCGCCATCACTGGACATGGCTCAACCCTTCCAGTGGGAAGAACGTCCCGTCATCTATAGGAGGTTGCTGACCCCACCATTTCTGTACCGACCAGGGAAGTGAGAACCAACCACCATAAGTTTATAACTATAACCAGACCTTAAATCAGCTACATTACCCACCCAAAGGCACATTGACCGGACAACCCTAACAGCAACACTGGAGGGAATTGTGGAGCTATACTGGAGCAACACCGGAGTCCGAAGGGTTATGACTACCCAACAGTTCAACCTTACCCGTGGGAAGCACGACTCGTAGTCGGTAGGAAGTAGCAATCCTTATCATTTTTGTAGCCATCAGGGTGGAGAGAACCAACTACCCCACCGGAAGTTTCTCATTCTCAATTCTGAGGTGCAATCCTGTGGGATAATTTACAATCAAAAAGAATTTGCCCCTTCCTGCCAACAAACTTTCTGGGAATTAAATGATCGAAATGTCATGGGCTATGTGGTTGGGAATTAATTCCCATTACGTGCTGCTCATGTACGTTTTTCTATTGATTATGTGTCTAGAGAGCAACATCGCTATTTTTCTACCAATTTATTGTTTCGAACACTTTCAAAATCCCTACATTTAAGGGGCCTCTCTAGTGAGATTCATTTTTAAAACCAAAGACGAATAAATAAATAAAAAACTATTTTTTATATACGATGAAACACCATTTTTTTGCTTAATAGTAATATGATTCTCAGATTCGACGAAAATCATTGAAATCATGATTATTCACAGACTACCATGTTAATCTGATCCTTTACCATCAGCATGAAACATACAAAGAAAGACTAAGAATCTGTAAATACTATCGAGTGAATTACTCGGATTATGCACCACTGGCAGTGATTAAATCAAAGCACATTTATCATTGAGAGTTTTGAAAACAGAAAATTAGTTTTCAGCCTAAGCTGTTTCATTATTTTAGAAGATATTAACGACAGGAATTAGATTTTCATATGCATTTCATAAAGTGACTGCAGCGCTAGAGATATTCAGTTATAAAAATGAAATTAACATTAAATCTGATTAAAGGCATTCTTTACTAATTTCTTGAAATTTTTTAATATATTCCGAGTGCCCGCTTTGTCTACTTAAAATGTTAATCGTTGTACCTTTGAGGCATAGTATTATCTTAACTTAGATTTGTAAGATGAAATAAAATAATTCAAAGCGTCATTATTCTAGACTAACCTTATACATAAATCACACGAGTCTAAAATACTTTAAGAGTGCTTAATTGAATAAGATGGAAGGTAAATTTCAGAAATGGAAGATGTCATCGAATAAGACAATGAAAAAAAAAAGAAAGAAAAGAAAAGAAGCCGTTAACTAGCGAAAGGTTTCGACCACTTCGAAGAATGGGAATCTAAATCGTGTGTCAAAAATTTAGTGATGACGAGTATACTCGTCTAACACAGAGTATGTGAATAATGAAAGTATGCTGCTAAGAAATGACATTTATTTTTTTTATTTCAATAATCACATTTATTCATTTATTTACTTTATGTAACATACAATTTTTGTATATAAACGAAAAGAACCATAAAAATCAATTTATTATTTTAATTTGTTGTTAGAAAATGGTATTGCCATGTTATAATGCATAATAGTCTTTTATTTGTTTTTTTAATTTCGACTTGGTCTCAAAATATTTTAAACATCTTAAAAATTACGAGAGTATTTACTAAAATTGTAATTCAAACTGCAAATTGTCACTAATTACTCCTGAAGTATAGACTCGTCATAACGCTAAATGTAATTTTTAAGGAACGAGTATACTCGTCAAAAATTGTTAACTGGCTAAGGGAAGAAGATAAATAATTTTCTTTTAATTTTCTTCTATTTATCATTAACTGCATTTTTTATTGTGTTCATCTGTAAAAAAATTGGTTATTTTTAAAACATTTCTTTTGGCTTAGGGATTTATACTTGCATAAGTGGCGGAATTAATAATTTTTTTACTTACCTAGATTATCCTAAATAAATAATATTCGGTGTTTTTAAATGATTTTTTTAATTTATAAAACAATTTGAAGAAAAACTGGTATATTTAAAATGCACAGAGTTGTTTCAAAATCTTTAAATTTGGAAATATGACTGCGAAAATTTAGTATACAAACACCAAGAAAAATTTAAAATAATAATATTATTATAATAATTATTTCAAAATATTCAATAAATATTCTACCAAATACCTGGAAGAATTTATGTTAAATTACGGAAAAAGAACTCACGTTAAAATGCAGTTAGACAGTAAAAGAAGAGTATCGCCCTTGCAAAGCAAAAACAAGATATTTTGAAACGAGACACTCAGGTGCAGAAGACGATCTCAAATTTTACGAGTCGTTCCCTCAAAAATTGTTTATACAAAATAGGGTTTCTAAATAGTTTACACAGAATGTTTTCAGAATTTTGACAGTTTTCTACAGATTCAATCGAAAAAGAAATACAATTTTTCTTATGACGATGCATATTTAATATTTGTATGCTAGAAACAGAAAACACAATATGGATTCTGACAATAACTGAGCAGTAACTTTGCATTTATAAAATAATCTTAGTTAGCATTAGAACATTCTTTTCTTCTCTCTAGACTTCCCCAAGTCTTGGCAACACTTGTTGTGTGAATAGTCTTTCCTTGTTCATGAAATTATCGATACGTCTCTAACCTCGCATTCCGTGCTACATTGTTTACTATTAATGCTCTTTATACGAAACAATTTAAACATTATTTAAAATACATAAACCAAAATTTTATATAAATTATTACTTGCCAAGTAATCTTCCTTAACTTTTAACAACTATTACTGTAGGGTCTTATAATTGAAACACTTGCTTTGCCACCTTCGCAACACATTCTAAAGTT
Organism: Argiope trifasciata; assembly: GCA_026543055.1. Taxonomy (NCBI): domain Eukaryota; kingdom Metazoa; phylum Arthropoda; class Arachnida; order Araneae; family Araneidae; genus Argiope; species Argiope trifasciata. Next base: position 3,725,097 of record JAPMOQ010057597.1, on the reverse strand, counting down.
ATCTTTCAGAAACATAGTGGCATATTGTCATTATGATATTAAAATGTCGTATGTGAACTTTGTTAAAACATTTTATTGGTATAAAGTACGTATTAAAGTTATATCTGCTGTCAAATTGTTGTGAGTCATACGTTATTGCTGCACGTTGTAAAATGCTGTATGTGATTAGCAGATACAGTACCGAATTTCGTAAGTTTTGTTTTGTGTGCTTTTTGATGCTTGACGTTTTGATGTAATGACCTTACTCTATCATAGCATTATTATTATAAAAACATACTGACTAAAATAGAGTTGACAAAAATATGTTGACTAAGACAAACTGATAGTATAGCTTTGAATTTTGCTATCTGATTCGTAGATTTTATTTATTTCAAGACATTTCAGTTTTTAAAAACGCATTCTTATTATTTTCTTCTTATTATTTATTTATAATAATTTGACTTTTTAGTTATATTATTATTTTGAATATTTCATACTTTCAATTTTTAATTCATGTTTCATTTTTTGAATTTTGAGTTTGACTCAATGTAGTCTATAATATTGTAGTTGTATAGGTGCTATATCTCAGATTACAATGAAAAACTGTCTTTCGGTTATAATTTAGATTTGCATTTTCAAAATTTAATTTTAAGTAATTTTATTACTATTAAAATAATAATTAAATTTTAATCTTACTTTAGGTTAATTTAACTATAGAAGTCATGACTAAGGAATCACAAATTTTTAGTAATTTTAATTAAAAGTGGAACTTAAAATTTTTTTTCAGTTAGCTAAAAAGTTTTTGAAAAATTTCTACTTTTCAATTTTTAGTTTATTATTCCTTATTTTAATACTTCTTAACTTATAACCCATTTTTCTCAAATAAATTACCAGATGTATCACTAAATGGAATCAATATTTAATTAATGCTTTAAATTGATGATCAAGTTCCGAAAATATAAAAATAATATGTCGTAAACGGGAATATACAAATATACAAAATTCAGATCTTTAACACAACAGCAAGGGAGTGAAAAGTCGATGGCATTTTTCCAAACCCGGAAGTTTATAAAAGCTGCCAAGATGATTTACAGCTGTTTTATAATATCATAGTATTTAATTAATTTCATGTATTGGGTTTAGTTTAGTTGGATTAACATTCCGCTTAGAATTATTACTAAGATTGCTTTGGGACGTGTCTCGTAATTTTGAACTCTGGTCAAATGACTAGGACTGCATCTGGGTTGTCTGTCCCCCTTTGAAGCTCTGTCGTTGTCCTGATGGGAAGGCGTTTCACTCACAACGTCAGATTTGGTATGCCCATAGCCCGCATTTACGACGGACCTTTAATGGAATAGGGCTTCGAACTTAGAGCCTTCCCACCCCGAAAAAGAAACCTTATCGTTACGGTCCCATGGCCTTTTCCTTTTTTATTTGGATTCTCAGAAAATGCCTAAAATACAATTCTAATAAATCTTTCATTTTGACGTCATGAAATCCATAAGTATTTATTTGAGACGCTGCTGTGCTTGAACATTTTTCAAATGCGGATGATTTGGGGACTAAATATTTTTACTATTTCGGAACATAAAAGAAGAAATTTTCTGAATATTAATCTGCTAGACTGGGAAGAGTATTGAAAACCAGTTACTTAGAAAACTAAATATGATATGTCTGGTTCCGAATTAACTTGGAATGCTTAGCTTTTGAACTGGGGAAATTCTTTTTCTGTCTGTGGAAGGTATTACATGCATTCATTTTCTGAAATTTCAGTTTAAATATAGAATATTAGAGCCGTTAGAAAAGTTTTCCAATTTCAATTTTCCAATCTCTTCTATTAAATATATGAAGCATTTATGTTGTTTTTTCAGATGCGAAATATTTCGCAAATCACTGGATACTTTCAAAGCAAACGCTTGATGTTATTAAATGTGTCTAGAGTATAAGGATGATAAATTTGGCATTTAAAAAAATATTTTTAGTTAAAAGCAGAGTAAATAAAAAATTATTACCAAAATGTCTTTGAGTCAAAATTGTCGAAATTACTCTGCAGTTTGTTGCTCCAGGAATGTATTTTTATAAACTAACAAATAATAATTATTGCGTTGATCGCTGAAAGTTTTTTATAAAGATTGCAGCATATGACTTAAATTGATTTAGAAGCATTCAATTCAAGGATTATTTTCAATATAGTAAACATATGAAAGAACAAAATTAATAAAAAATATTTTAAAACCATACATTTATTATTATATTAAAAAGAATAAACTTTTCATTTAAATTCCTTTCAGCTTTTAAGTTTTTAATTATAACTCATTATAATAAACATTATGGATTCATAAATATCCATTTTTTTTCTGATTTACTACCAGATGGTGTCATATGCATGAAATCAAAATTTACGATATTAAAATATGTATTATCGATTTTAATCTGACGATATTAAAATATGCATTATCATTGAGAAGCGTAAGTTCAAAATTTCGGAAATGCACTAGGAAGTGAGGGAATTATAAATCATAAAACTTTATTCAAAAATAGGAAATAGATCAAACTAAATAAAAGCGAGTAAAATTAGAATATAAAGAGGCAATATAAATCAAATATTCTCTGACAGTTCTCTTCAAAAATGCATAATTTCAGCAAATTCAATTAAAAAAAATAGAAACTTTATAATAAACAGAATTGAATTAAAATTACAATTTTTTAGCTTTGACTTATTATTAACAATATACAGTTTTTGAGCCCTTTTCGTTAATCCTTTGTAAAGCAATAATAGCTTAATAATTCTACCTAAAATTATTTCGTGACTCTGAAAGAGCCTCCAGAAAGCTAGTTATATCGTTGACTCTCCGATCCGCCCGAAGGCACACGGATAATAAATACTGAATGACCGGACAACCGCAACAGCAACACTGGCAGGAACTGTGGTTGAGTCCTAAGGGCCATCATCGGCCACGATACAGCCCTTCTCTAAGGAAGTACGTCCAGTCATCGATATGACAAGCTAGACTCCCCACCTGTCCGTATACCCTCCAAGGTGGAGAGATCCAACCACCATGCCGGCAGCATCTCTTTCTTTATGGCAGTCGATCACAACAAATCCTGTCGATACTGCTACGTTCAGTGGTGGCGGGGTGGTCGGCTGTATGCAAGAAGAAGAAGCATCTCTTTCTCATTTCAAGGTGCAACCCTCCCCACCTCGAGGGTAGGTACCAGAAGACTATACTGCATCTTCCGAGGATATATGACGATTGATGAAAGAGGTAAAGAAAATAAAGTTTATGAAGATTTAATAGAGACTAATAGAATAATTCAATATTTAAAAAGCCTCAAATTTAATAAAATTAAAACATTGTAGCTGAGTTAAAATAAATAACAAGCGTAAAAATGCAAATATTGTGATAAATACCTTCAAATTGCAGCTAAAATTTAATAAACTATCATTTTAATTCTGCTTTGATTTGTAAATGTTATTGCTGTAATAATGATTTATGTTATAATTAATTGCAAAATTGTTGAAGACAATGATTTTCTTAAAATCCACTTATGGAACATAAAAAAATTTCGCATCACGCTGTTACTTTGCAATGGAAAAGGAAAAAAGCAAAGTATGAAATGTTTAGATTTTAAAACCATTAGTAAGCAGAATATTAAAAAGAAATTAAGATTAATTAATGCCACCAACAAAAAAGAAATTATTTTTTCTCGAAACAACATTTAAATGAATTTAAAGTACGCATTATTATTCAAGAAAATAGAGTTTATAATTTTAAATTTGCGGCTTATTTATGTCTAGACTTTAAACGGAAAAATTAGCGTATTAGTTTTGCTGTTGAAGAAACATTTTTTTTCTGTTAAAATTAGCTAAATCCCTCTTTAGAATTTTCTTATTTAAATGCATTTAATGTGGTTCTTTTTAACAAAAAGAAAATAATGAAATAACGGGATTTTTTTAAGAAAAGAGTTCCATTAATTTAGAGTGTAGTAATTATCTAACGGTAAATAAAGAAGCTATTTTTGTATTTCGATAAAATAAAACTAATAAATAAAAATCCCACACAAACAGGTATTACAAATATTTATTTCACTGTCTTGGATTTTATGGATTTAAATATAATTATTATTTAAAACAAAATCTAATTTACGAAAGTGGTAATTCATTAAATTAAGTTTTGCTAATTTTGAAGTTCAATTTATCAATATAAACATGAAATGTTTTATGTTTCGAAAAGTCCGTTTATTTTTAGAAAAGTATTAAAAGGCACTAAAAAGTATATACAAGCATGTAAACATTATTTTCGTCATTTTATTTTTTAATGTACTTATAATTTATATAGAGACAAGATGAAGTTTTTTCTCACCGACCAAATTTGGCACAAGCATGCTATGGACAGTATAGTTTTTTAATCTTACTTTTAATAAAATTAGCACAAATAAAATGCTTATTAAAATTGGAAAATCAGAATTATTTTACTGGGACTCTTAGGCCAAAACATGCATTAAAGATTTAATATAAAATTTTCGTAACAAATAATCATGTCTAGCTTGCCGGTCATCAAAGATGGCTGTAAAACATTCCTTTAACTTTTGTTTGAATAGCTAAATACACATTGTGTCATTTCTTTTAATAACTAAAGAAATATATATAAAGAGGCTTTACAAAGTTTAAATCTGAATACATACATCTACCGCAATAAAGAATAATATAGGCATCCTCTGAAAAAAAAAATATGTTCACCTAAAAAAAAAGAAAACAGCTTGAAAGTAATAGTAAATATCGATAAAAAAATTAACTTATTATCTCAATAGCAGTCCTTTTTTACGGCGATTCGAAGAAAGTGAATTTTTACTGTAATTTAAAAATCGCATTCTCGTGGAGAAAAAAACTCGAGGCAGAGAAAGAGAAGAAAAAAAAAAAAATGAAAGGAAATCCTATTTAAAAATAAATCTCGTGGACTAGTGTGGTTGGATGTTTTTGGGACCCAGGTGGTTTGACTTAGAAACGATCGATTGCAGCTTTCAAATTCCTTCTAGAGTCATATTGTTTAACTGTTATGTTTCATACAGTATAAACGAGCAACTTCACATTTTCATCTTTAAAAATCTGCTCTATCTCATCTATTCATGAATAAATGAATAATAAGTAGATGGTAAAATGTATTTACCAGTATATACTGTGTTTTACCGGTTTCTTTACGGTGTTTAAATGTGAAATGCTCCTATCTATGCATCGAATCCGAGCACCTATATTAATTCTATTCTATTTGTTTAGTCTCTTTTGGTAAAACAATTGTAAAATACGTTTGCTAAAGCTAAATGTTTTTTTATTTTTAGTCATTGGTTACAAAATTCAGAAAATGCATTAAATTTGTAATACTTTGTTTCAAAGAGCTGCCTCATATACGAGATTTTTATTTATTTATTACTGAGATAATACATGGTAAAATACGATATTTGAAATACCCGAAAAATGTGTTTTTGAGAGGAAAAAATTCAAGGAGATTTGAATCGTTAGAAAAAATATTGAATCAATAACATTTGTGGTTTCATTCATCCTTTTTCAATATGATTTTTAAAATTTTTCTTTGTTTCTTTAAGGTATCTAAATGTGAAACGCTCCTACCTATGTAATGAATCCGAATATCAGTATTAATTCTATCGTATATGTTTTGTCTCTTTAGGTGAAAAAGTTGTGAAACACGTTTGTTAAAATTAGACGTCGTTTTGGCGTTAGTTATTGATAACAAAACTTAAAAATATGAATCAAATTTTTAACTTTTTGTATCAAAGAACTACTTCATTTATGAGATTTTATTTTATTATGGAGGGAATGCATAGAAAACATAATATGTTGAGATACCAGAAAAAAATGTTTTTAAAAGGAAGATAAAGATTAAAGGCGATTCGTATCGTTAAAAAAATATTGTACTATAAAAACGTTTTTGGTTTCACTCATCTTTCTCAATATGGTTTAAAAATTTTTAACGACTTCGTTAGGGTTTTTAAATATGAAATGCTCCTGTCTATGAATCGAATCTGAATACTTATATTAATTATATCACACATGTATAGTTTCTTTCTGTGGGACAGTCGTGAAATATATTTGCTAAACTAGATGTTCTTTTGGTGTTTGTTATTTAATAAAAAAATTAAAAATATATATTAAATTTGTAACATTTTGTATCAAAGAGTTACTTCATACATGAGGTTTTTATCCATTTATTATGGTGATAATACATAGAAGTTATAGTATTTTAAATAGCAGAATAAAGTGTTTTTGGAAGGAAAAAATAAACGGAGAAGAATCGTTTGAAAAAATATCGTAGTATAATAACGTTTTTGATTTCATTCATCTTTATCAATATGGTTAAAAAATTTGGCAGGTGTCTTTAAGATGTTTAAATGGGAAATTCTCCCACCTATATATCAAATCTGAATACCTTTATTAATTCTATCGCATATGTTTAATCTTCTCTTGTGAAACAATTGTGAAATACGTTTGCTAAAGTTAGATGTTCTTTTGGTGTTAGTTGTTAATAGCAAAATTCTAAAAAAAGGAATTAAATTTGTAACGTTTTGTATCAAAGAGATACTTCATATACGGGATTTTTTATACATTTATTATGAAGAGAATACATAGAAAAGACGGTAAGTTAAAATGGTAAAAGAGAATGTCTTTAAAAGAAAAAAGAAATTAAGAAGTTTCGAATCGTTAGAAGAAACAGAAACATTGTAAAATAATAACGTTTTTTGGTTTCGTTCACCTTTCTCAATATGATTGACCAAATTTCCCTGAATTATAGCAAAAAAAAAAAAAAAAAAAAATCAGTGCTAAAATTGTATTTAATATCGTCACCTCGATAGTGTACATAAAAGCGGCAATAAAAGCATAGAAAAGTAATTTTGGGGAATATATCTAAAAATATTTTTTTTAATTATTCAAACTAGAGGGGGAAAATGAACAAAATTAAATTGATATCAAAGAAAAGTTAATATTTAAAATTTTTCCTTCACCTAATTAACCACCTGATTAGATGGCACATCTTATTTGGGGTATTTATTTTTATCACCATCCCTGTAATAATATAAAGTGTACTTGAGATATTGAAACTTTACCAAATGAATTTTTTGCAAATTAAATTATTGAATACTTTCATTTAATTGGTATAAAAACTAAAATTCAAATAATAAAGTGCACACGATGGAACCATTTTTGTAAGCGAAGGGGTTAATCTGATGTCTGAATTATTTTTGTAAATCTTTATGTTGCGACGTAATTGAAGAAAAACGTCAAAATTTTGATTAATTTTCAATTAAAAATTTCATTGAATTGATTCTCTCTTATTGAATATCAATTATTTAAGAAATTAACTATACATCATATGTTATAGCTATAAACATGATACCTTTTGGCGAACGTAGAACAGTTTTTGCATTAACGTTATGCTCAATTCAATCAACTTACAAATAAAATAAAGCTTATAAACATTATTTTTTTATCTGTCGCTCAGCAAAGAAGGCTTATTTCAAGAGACTTGACTGAAGTATACTTTGTTTGAGAATATACTTGTATTTAAATAAGAACACTCTATTAACGAATCAAGATTTAATACGAATATTAAGATATTATATATACTACATCATATGCATTGCAAAAATTATGTGGCCATATTTCTTCAATTGAGACAATTTTTGTAGACATTTTGGCATCAAATATTTTTAGTAAACATTGACATAATTTTTTTATTTCATTAAACTGCTAAATACAGAAAAGTTTTTATGCAAGAAGAGTTTTCATGTATATTACAGAAAGAATGTGTATAAAGGAATATAAAAATACAATTACAAAAATATTCGCCTTTTTATCTGCGTATTTCTTTCAGAAGCATATTCCAGAAGAATATTTCGCTTCAAAGAGTTTCTTAATATATTTAAATATTAGATGTATTACTAATGTATCGAAAATTGATATTGGTCCTAAATTTCGTATATTGAAACCATTATGCAATAATATTATTACTGGTATCTAATATTTTTTAAATTGGAAGAAAGGAAAAATACATCAAACTTACAACATCTTCTTTTACGAATCTATTTTACAGTTGAGAAAGCGAAGGCATTGAGTGGAGAAAGATTTATTTTTTCATTTTATATGAAAAGAACATATAGAAAAAATGCATGAGAGTCTAGGAAAAAAATATAAAAAATATACAAAAAAAATAAAAAAGATGCAAAAATATTCGATGCTTGCCAGACATAACATATTTCAGGAAATGTACTTACTGAAGTTATCTTACTGGAAAAAGTGTCTTGCTATATTTAAATATGAAATCTCATAGAATGCTGTTTTACAGAATAAAAATTTAAAATAATATCATTGATATCTTTAAAATAATTCGCATTCATTGAAAATTCTTCATATCAACGTGACTAAAACCAATTGATAGTTTGAGAGATAAATATTCTTATTAAAAATGTATGCACTAAATTTTTAAATTTTATATAAAATAAAGTTTAAACCTTTTTGATTCATGAAGTCTCCTCTTAATATAAATATTCGAGTAATGTATATCCAATCATGCAAATTTGCTACAAAAATTGCAGAAAGAACAATTTTTCTAAAATATAGATTCAGCAACAAAGGAGAATAATGGTGCATTATTTTTAATACATTGTATTGCTTCCATTTGGAAGTAACATGATGGCGTGCATCTTTATTAGTTTAGGACGGAATTTGCAATTTTGAATCTCAATCAGATGACAAGAACGATATCTAAGAAAATTTATTTTTTGTCTTTCATATCAAGGAATATATTTCAAAATGTTTATTGCAGGTCGGAGGGCTGTATAATTAGTTGGACTTCGTGATTTTTTCATCAAAACATTAATTGATTAAAACAACAAATGATATTATTCTTTATGTAATTTTAACTATTTTTCAATTAGAAGAATATGCCTATCTCTAACAATTTAGAAATTATCTAATGGTTTATGATTAGAGCGCACAATCTGCGTACTAAATGCAGTAGTAAAACTGAGTATTTTGCTTTAGAAATAGAAAAAGGATGCGATGAATATAAACTATTAATTGGAACACAAAATGATTTTATTTATTTTGACATGATATTTAAAAGAGAAAAAAATGTTAATTTACTATTCAGTCTCTTAATTGATACTTTTTCATATTGCTATGAGGGAGAATGTATTTGATGGCATTTTTAAATCCGTCAATTTCAAACGGCATATATTATTTCTTATAGAATAATCCACCGAAGCCAATAACGCTGTAAGGAGTTAAAAATGAATCATTTGATGTGCTTCATTATCGGATGCGCAAATTCTAATTTCTCTTTCAGTATCAAAGTATTGGGGCAGATTTTTCAATGATTATATTGATTGATTTAACGATGTGATAATAAATCTAAACATGAATAAAACTAGTTGAGAGATTATAAGCATATTTTACTTACATTTCTATTCTAGATTGTAGCATAAGTCTATGAGCTCAGATCGGCAATTTTTATAATTTTATATTTATACTAATTCATTGGAGGTTATTGTCAATAATTTTTTTCTGCATTATTTTTATTTTCTGTTTAGCATAAAATTTTTTTGGTTATTTTCTGTGTCACTATTTATTTTGATCCGATTTTAATGAGTGGTTTTGATTTGCGTTTTTGTGAATATTGTAAATAAATAAAACCCCTCTGCGGGGAAACAAAATGTTTATTATTATTATATCTACATGTAAATCGTACTACAATCAGTAATTTTTTTTTTAATTTTCCCAAATAGTTCCCATGAGATTTCCTACTACAAATGTTGTTAGTAAATCTGTGACAAAAATATCTGAGATATTTTTCAGAAAATAACAGCCCGCCCAGTCGGGCATTTCTTCTAGTAACTATTATAATGACATTTGATCTCTTTTGTAACAGCACATTCTCCCATCAAATCAGTTACTATTAGGATGGAATGCAGAGATTACTGCGTCTCATGTCTCAGAGACGTGTAAATGCACTTCGACGATGATTCAAGCACTCAAATATGTGCAAGCGCACGTGCTTCCTGTTAATATTTATTATCTGCCGCAGCAGATTTCCATAATATTTTCCTAGTAGACTTGAAGCTTTGGTTAGATTTGCATGATTTGTTAAATTTGCATAGAAGTGTGTATTCTGTTCCAGTATTGTTATATTTAAAAGTTTTTAAGGTATAAGACTACTTTCGGGATCAATGTTTTGAAAAATGTTCTAAAATAGTGATATTTTTAAAATTTTGCATAAAAAATTTGAAAAATCATCTATGAAACCATGATATTCCAGTTGAATGAAAAAGTTTTTAAAAGTCCAAAAAAATTTAAATGTAGAAAGAAGTATAAAGCAATTTTTTTAAAGTTTATAGGTTTATTAAATAGCTTACTTAAAATTTTGCTGATAGCTTAGGAAATATATTAGCTTGTTCTTAATGTAAAAAATAAGCTTTATTTCATCCACTCTTTAACTATTAGGGCTAGATTGATTAATAACATGAAATATTAAAATTGTTTTCGCATTATGAAGCATTAAAACAATTGTGGAATATTTTTTAATGAATATGCATAAAAATTGAAAATAAATAAAGAATTAACATCTATAAAACCAAGATATATTAGTAAAAAAATAAAATTTTTAGAATTTAAAAGGAGGTATAAAGCATTTTTTTTGTTCATAGGTTTATTAAATAGTTTACATAAAATTTTGCTGATGCCTTAATAAATATATGACCCAGTTCTTAATGTAAAAAATAAGCTGTGTTTCATTTACTCTTTGAATATTAGGGCTTAATTGATTAATAACACGAAATGTTCAATTTTTTTTCACATTGTGAAGCATTAAAACAATTGTGGAATATTTTTAAATGAATTTATTACTTATTCTCTAGTTCAGGAACAGTAGAACGTATTTATAAATTAATTTACCAATTTTGAACTAAAAATATGCATTATATTTTATTATATGAGGCTTTTTTGTGAGAAAATTCTACTAAGATTAGAATTTCAGAAAATAGTTTTTAAAGATGTAAAGTAACATTAAAACAATAATACAAATATGAAACTCAATGTATTTTCTCAAAATTGAACTTAAAAACAATTATAACGGCTTTATAAAGAAAATTTTTTAACATTAAGAATGTTAAATAAAAAGAATTCACTTTCGTTTTTTCAAAAAATTAAATTAAAACAATCCCCCTCTCAACGCTGTCACCTACCTTAATCCTTAAATTTTTTAATCCAAATTATTATAAAACTTAACAAATGTTTCTTGACTATTTATCATTTGTCGAAACTATTTATTGGACTTTATGAGAATGAAAATTGATCCAATTCAACTGTTATGCTTTTTGTTGTTTTATTATTTAATAATTTTTCGCATATCTTGCATATAAATGACGCTGACACATACTTCATTAAGAACCAGGCAACATTTGAAATTTGTCTACAAATTTTGAAATAATTGAGAAATCTAGAAATTTCAGCATCGTTCAGTTTGCTTGGGCTTGAAAAAACTGTGTTATCTTACAAGAAAATGCAAAATATGAGTGGTGAACTTTCAAAAGCAAATTATCATATATGTGCTTTCATTTTCGTTTTTTCATTTATTTCAAAATGATGATATATATTACAGTGATAATAAATATTACCTATAAATTGATGATATAATAAATATTATATATAAGTTGAGTCATGCAATATAGGTAATGGAAAAAAAAAGTTAAAAAGACAACTGAATTTAGATCAACCTAATTTGACATGCAGTTATATTTTGAGTAATAACTGCTCAATAAGAAAATGTTTCTAAAAATTTTAATTGGATATTTCTTTAAAAAATCAATGAAAATGTTAACTATTTTTTTTTATTAATACCTTCAAGCACATTATTGGGACAGAACAATTTTTATGCTACTTTAAAATTAAAAAAAAAGTTTTATAATCTTATAAAATTTAATGAGTTTAAGAAATATTTTAAAATGTATTTTGAAGCAACGTTTTTCTTGTTTTAGTGACTAAATTTGGCAAATAAGGATGGTAAATATAATGACATATATAACATTAAAAAAAGGTTTTATTATAAATCGATTGTCTTGAGGGGAGATAAAATATTTTAATTTCTAATAACATTTTCTGTCTTCCTATAAATACAAAATCAAGTTACCAACACTTATTGCTTCCTTAAGTTCCTGAGACTTAAAAATTATCTTCGTAGCAATTTTTACGTGGATTGGTTTGAGTTCCTGAGTACCAATACTATGCACTTTTATTCAGTTTGAATTGTACTTTAACAATAATACATAGACACATAAGAGACACCATAATTGGAAATGTTACGTATAAAGGGAAAAGGAGACACCAGAAGAAAAGACAAACAGCCATATGGAAAATACAATTATTGTGAGTGAAACGGATTTTAACATGGGTTTAATAGCCTTCGAAGAAATTATGCCTGGTATTGCGAAAGCGGTTTAATATGGAATAGCGAGAAACAGGGACCATTTCGTGGGATTTTTTGTTGTTGTTAAAAAAACTGTTTTTAACATTTTTCAGAGAAAATAAAACAAATAATTTGGATGATCAAAAACACCAGTAAAAAGTGTATTCATGTGAAATATTAAATACTGACCTAAATTCTATATTTTATTTTTATTGGTGGTGGGATTATTAAAATATACGAGCTAAAAACTAAAGAAGATATTTTACATTGTTTAATCGCATTTTTTTTTTCGACGAAAAATGCTTATTGCTACTTTTTTCCTCATCTTCATAAATGACTCATCAAACAAGTTGATAGACAAATCCTTCTTTAAAATGACAAATCAAATATTTTTAAAAAGGAACTAATTAAAATTTTAAATTATTAAAAATGATGAAAAGTTGGAAAAATTACTGAATTAAGTGCATTAATTTTTAATACCAAACATGACAACTCTGAGTACAAAGTACAATAAGAGAGTTTAACTCATTCATGATAATAATTGCTATATATTTATCAAGAAATTAATGGAAATAGGAAAGCAATTATATTTGGTGACAATTTATATATTTTATTATTATACGGCCGTGTTTCGTTACATACCAAAATTCATCTGAACTCGATTTTTTTCTTGTTGTTGTTGAAAACTTTAATATTAAAACAACAGACTTATGTAAACATCGCACTTTCAAAGCGATAGATCAATTTTAGCAAAATAGGGTGGAAATTGTGATTTCTGAAATATTTGCAAAAGGTACATATGAAGATATTTAGCTTTATCATGAGTGTAAAGAACATTTTTGAAAGAACAATAAGCCTTTCCGAAGTTTCATAGATAGAACCCGCGTAAGATTTAAATCTTAAATTTCTTCATGTATTGAAGTTTCTTCTATAATTAGTCAAGAATGTTTATTGTTCAGAAATTTCATTTTTGTTGATTTGTCATCTCTAAACTAGACATCATGGGGTTGGATCAGGTTCTTAGAGAAAAATGCAGCACCTTGTCTTTTTTTTATTAACATCGTACGCAAGTGCACGTACTTCGTATGTAAATGATACGTTTTAGTGATGGTCGTAATAATAGCTGCTGCAAACAAACTTTCAAATTGTAACAGATAAAAAACATTTGAGTCGAATGAAGGAAAAATTTATCAGTATGTAGCCAAATACATACATTATTATTTACAAAAAATGGTTAAGTTTGAATAGCTGATAGACTCTGTAGTATCACTGGTACCTCTACAGTTTCATATGGCCTATGGCTATGTCGGGGTATAGACTGAATATTATTATTGACAAACTATTTAAATTATTATTTACAAAGGAACAAGACATTGGAAGCAATGAAAATTTTAAAGAATGTGAAACATCAAATAACAAAATTTTTCAATTTTATATACAGCAAAATTCGGAAATTACAAGATCGGGAACCGAAAATTGCATAAGTCGGAGAGTAATTTGAGGCATAAAAATTTACAAATTTCAGTTAGTTTGAAGGAAGATTAATAAACACTTGTTTCGAAGAAGAGTGGTAATGAAGATTGCAGTTTTTCATACGATGATGCTAAAAAGCAATCTTTAAATAAGAGTGTTACCCATAATATAATTATTCCAATATTGAAGGCATCGTAAAATGAATAAACTCGTTTGATGGGTCAACAACTCTTTTGGGATATTTCTTTATAGCAAGTTAATAATTTTTATTCCCTGCTTAATTGCGGGAATATGTTTCTAATTAGAATAGATTTCTTCAAAATATGAAGTCGCTTTTCAACTGAGCCGACGATTTCTCAGAAGTTGGCAATTTTTCTTTCATTATCTCGGGTATTTGGATCTGAGGTGTCGGATTTTACAGGAACGGGAGCTGTTTGTTAAGCTTAATGAGTCCAACAATTCACTGGCGTTGTATCGGTTTTCAAATCTAATTTACAAGCAAAATTCCTAATTCAAGAAATGAATAACTTCCTGGATGTACAATTTGGCTTTGTGTCTGAATTTTTCATGTATTATCGTATTCTAAAATCGGAAATATTCAGAGTGGATTGGATTGAAGAATAAAGAACCTAATAATTTCGAATTAGCATGCATCGATGTAATATTGTAGGGCTCAGATTCTTTATATAATATATTCCCAAACCATTTTTTCCTAAAATATAAAAATTTCAGTTTCAAACTATTTTTATCCTTACTCTTTAAAAATGACTGTAATTTATTTATTTATCTTATATCTTTTTGAAAAGGAATATATTTAGCGTACCTTCTTTTGAATATGTTAAATTTGGATGTTAAAAAAAGCAGTTTTAAAATATGGACAGTTTATTATGGAAAATGGTCCGAATCTCCACCGATGACTTCTAAATGTGTAAAAAAATGTACAAATAATGTTTAACGAAATACAATGCCACATTATTGTAACAACGTAGTGGCATGAATAACATGCTAATCGTGTATCACTTTGAATGGCAAATCCTTTGAATATTTAAAGTTACTCTAAAGGATTATCATCGATGCATGTATCTGTTAAATTTCGTTAAACAGTAATTTTCTCATTCCTTCGGATTTGTGTTTCATTAAATATTTGTTTTACACTTTATATAATGATTAGAGAATCGTAGAATCTTAGAGTGTGGGATAAATCATAAAAAATCTCTCTTATTGTTTGGTCTTGATTCAAAATTTCGAAATATGTCCATAATAATTTCTTGTTATTTTAAGACGAGGCGTTATTTTAACTGAACTTCATAAAGAAATTGAATAATTCATGCATCAAAATAAATTTTATTTCATGAAATTTTCGTTAGAGATTAGTTTAAAACATTTACTTAATTCTTACGAAAAATCTTAGCTTTTATTTATTCGATGGAGGTTATTAATTTCTAATTATTTAGTTTCTTAGATTTTTTATTATTAGCAGTAATGATAATTTTAGATTTTATTTACTCGTGTATATATTTCACAATTGAAATTTCTATAAGAAACCTTGATTAAAATTTCGAAACACCAAGTCTAGAAATTTCATAAATACAGAAATATTTTAGCCAGGATGATTCATATCATAATCACCTATTAAATCAAGATATCTGAATCTTTATCAGCTTTCTTGGTAAATTCGGGATAAATGTTTTTCAAAAATGCTGTAAAATAGATACCTTTTTTTATAAATTTTTATATAATGTAAATGGAAAAAATATCTATGAAACTAAAATAGGCCAGTTAAATGTTAAAAATTTCGAAAAAATAATTAGACTTTTTTTAAAATTTAAAAAGTGATATAAAGTGAAAAACTTCTGGTTTAGAAGTTCATCAAACTATTTCTTCAAAATATTACAGATAGCTTAAGAAGTATATCAAATAGTTTCTGGACTAAAAATTAAAAGCATTTTTGTTTAATCTTGAACTAATGATGTTCGACTGATAAATAATATGAAATATTCATTTTTTTCATTGCAAAATATTAAAATAATTATAAATAATTTCTAAATGAATGGATATCATTATTTAACTCAAGAAGGGAAAAATATCAGAAATTATTGTACCAAATTTGAGCAAAGGATATGTTTTAAATTTTAATTTATGAGAATTCCGAGAAAAATTCTATCCAAATTTAAACTTGGAGAAAATAGCCATTAAAAACTAAAAGAAACGCTGAAACGTGTATGAAGTAAATATAAAAATCAATACAACTTTAAAAAGTATGAAATTAGAAACAAAATTCAAAGAATTTTATGAAGAAGACTGTTCAAAATTTAGGGACATTGAATAAAAGAATGTTTGGTATTTGCGCAAAAAAAAAGAAAATCATTTTTTCTCCTACTTTTATTTAATAAAAAAAACTTATTGAGGAAAGTTTATGCGCTTAAAGAAAATTAAAATAAACAAATACAATTCTAAGCAAAGAATATTTGGTTACTTATATTAATGAATTACTTTTTTGAAATTAATTGTTTAGAGAAATATCGAATAGCATTTTGAATCAAAGCAATTTTCTAGTTGCATTTCGTTAACACGTTTTAAAGAGTCTAAAACAGATGAGTATCTTTTTGAAAGTTCTGTTGAAGCAAAATTCAACTATGAGCCCCATTTTTCATTATGCCATAACAGCCCTTGTATGATATCACTTAATAACGTTAAATGCAAATCTTTAAATTGATTCACTGGTTGCGGAGATCAAATATGAGAAATTTGTTTTTGAAAAATACTTAAGTTGAAGTCAGTTATTTTGGTTCAAACGTTATTTACATGTAACTTCGCATAAGCTCAACACGTTTGTTAAAAGCAGAGTCGTAATATGAGAACACTTTATCAAAAGCCTGAAAGTCCATATAAGGAAAAACAAAAGTTGATTTCTTTTTCAAGTTTCACCGGAACTTACAGCTGATTCCTTACTTTTATGTGGAACTTTTTTTCTTTGGCCTATAGCTGTTTTTCCCAATAAATGGCCAAATAATGTGATCAATGTTTTTCGTTCGAAGTCTCTGGCGAAGAAAGTTCCCACGAAATTGCTTTAGTCAAAGTGCCTAATAAATCAGCGATTCCGCATATCGATCTATTGATGGATTACCGAGTGGAAACTAATCTAAGCTGAAGAAATAAAATCTATTCTTAATTTTACTAAAATTGTTCCTTCTAATTATTCATTCTAAAATCTATTAATTTAATTTACATTTGCAATATGTACAAATGCAAATGCTTGTAAAATGGTTTTTAAGCAAATTTTAGAAAACTTAACTATACGTTAATTCTTTCTGTCAAAGATTTTTTGAGATGCTGCAAAAAGCAAATTCCCTTTAAATTTACTCATCAAGATAAATCCTTCAAGTTTTTCCAGCCATATTTATTTTTCTACAGTGAGCGGAATAGCTCAGCTTGTCTTATTTCTAAAAGTGAATTTCATAAGTGAAAGTTATCATATTAAAATTATACTTATTCTAAAAACCCTAGCCAATTGGTTTTAATTTGCCAAATTGCAATTCCGCCTTGCATTTTGCACTGAGATTGCAATATGAAACCAGTATTTCTCATTTCTCTTTTCAAATGCTCTGTTTTACTCAATTTTCTTCAAAGAAAGTTTGTCGAAGTTTCCCAAAAAACGAAAGAAAAAAAAATATATTAACTGTTTTAAATTTAATTTACATTCATAAAAGTAATTTTCACACTCATTGACTCGACTATAAGTATTCAAAATTTCTCAATCATTGCCAGAAAAAATCAACAAAAGTTTTCAAACTTTTAAGATTTATTAGACCTGTAGCAAACATCTCACAAACTCATACAGAAGTTAGACACAAGAGTATCTTGAAACGTTCTGCGCTCGATTGTAAAAGCAAATGCCAAAGATAATTAAAACACACAAGTTTTCCATTACATAGTAAAAGAAAAATTTACTGTATCAGACAGACTCTAAAATATCGTCCATAATTCATTTATGGTAAATATCTGGATAAATTAAATTTAGTGAAACTGATTCCGAAGTTTCAGAAAATAACGATTCAAATGGTAATTGAATGTCAGTTTTCTGAAAAAAAAATTAATAAAAGAGGTTACTTAATTTTTAAACGTTGTCTCTTTGCCTTGACTTTGCATAATACTGAAAGAGAAGAGTAATCCAATCACCTTTTAAGAATACAAAAGAGGAAAAGGAATTGTGTCAGTTCCATCCTCCTTAAAGGAATACATGTAAATAAAATAAGATTTTCGTTTGTTCTTCTCCAATATTGAAGAATCGTGTAAGTCTCGCGCTTTAAATTGAATTACGTCACTTTCAATAATGACAATAATAAAGATAATCCAGTAACAAACGAAGGAACAGCCGATGAACGAAAGCTGTCTCGTAAATAACTCTTCCCCCCTGCACTTGAAATTTTTTTCTGATTATCGATTGCCCTGCGTTCCTTTTATTCGGGGAGTCTTACTTACTTTTGGAGCCGCAGCTGGTCTATCGACCCACTACAACACAAAGAATGCATGGGGAACACAGGGGGATGGAAATCAACTCACTGCCCATTTTACACTCAAAACAAATGAATCAAGCAGCTGCTTGGGTGCACAGGACTCTACAATGCAAAAAGCTATCTTAAAAAAAAGTTGATCTGTAGCGACCGATATTGAATATAGTGGTTATATTTTTACACGAGATGTGATTGGTAAACTGACCCTCATTATATGCCAATCATAATTATATAAATAAAATGTTACAAAACTACCAAAATCGAGTTTAATTCTATAAAAGAGAGCCCAGCTTTAAATTCTTTTTCTATGAAATTTTTGTTCACTAAAATAAAGGCAAGTGTTTGCAGCTTTTAAAAGAGTTTATTTAATAATAATAAACAAAATCATCACTAAACTGATTGTAAAAGTTTTTCATGTGCTATTCCTTCAATACAACTGATAGATAAAAAGTTAAAAAAATATATAAAGTACCTTAGATCTTCAGCCTTAAGAACTACAGAAATACAGAACACTATAGTTTTCTTATTCCATAATGGCAACATGTTTTATCATAAATTAATAATAAATTGTAGGATTTCCATTAAATCAAGGAAAAAAGTCATAAAAATAGGGATAATTTAGAAAATTACACGCTGAGTTTATTATTGAAACAAAGCATGCAGCACATAGCTGTTGAAAAGGAAAGTTAACAGAGAATGGAAGCGCCATCCGTTGATTTATCCCCTATAAAAATTACTACAACATAAGGCTGTTTAAGAAACAAGTTAGTGTATGAAATTTACAAATCCGGTGTGCCAATGAGGAATAGGAGAATAATTGATTAATGTAATGCGATTACTCTGAGGTCCAAATAATGGAGGTATGATGGCATTTGTTATTATGGTTTTTTAGAAGAGGGAATCACTGGAGTGTTGGTTTAAACGTCTAAAGGGAAGATGATTTTAAGATAGAATTATCGAGGTAAAATATCTGCTTAGATCCTCAGAATGGAATTCTTCAGAGAATGAATTGGAAACATGTCACCAAATGGAGGGACAAACAATCGACAATACTGTGGCCAGAGCTACTCCAAATCAACTCCCAACAATTGAAGCGTTTAGGTTTTCCACAGTATTTTCTGCATGAATTGCTTACGTCAAGTTTCAGGAGAGATGATACGTTTTCCATCGGAGGAAGATCTTATGAAACTAACAAGCCCATTGATGGATTTATGATCAACATTTATTGTTCCGAACTCGTTATCTAATTTGCGGTTGGATTTCCTCCCTCAAAATACAAGCTGAAACAGCCTATATCTGTAAATGAACAGCAAAATATGTACCAGTATGCGGCCAAACTCATCAATTTCCACATATATTACCCATATTAAACCTTATTGCTTGCATTGGAATTGACGTGACTCTAGAAAATAAGGACTGATGTGTTATCTTTTCTGGATACCACCTTGCTCGATAATGGTTATCATTCGCTCTGAAAAAAGAGTGAGATTCATTCTGTAGAAATATCCTCTAGTACTATTGAAATATATGAAATTGTGATAGCATCCCCCTCAAGTATGCAACCGTGTATGAAGAGTTTAACGGTACCGCAGTGATTAGTTAGTTAGTTACAATGTTTTAAAGTCAATTGAAAATTGTGACATAATATCGTGGAATAAGAAATTTGTTTGGGTAACATTTGCTTTAAGAATTTTATTAAAATAGTTAAAAGATGGAGTTTTGACTTTTTTGTCTAAAAATTATTCGTATTGAATTGCCTAAATTGAATGGTTTAAATCAATGAGATTATCATCTTGAACGAGAAGAATAAACAAGAAAAGCAACTATTAACTAAGGTTAAGCAATTTAGAATCGCCCGGGATTAAAAAGGAAATAACCGATACAATGTATAAAGCGCAAAACGTCTATTCGTACATAAAGTGAATTCAATGATTTAAAAAGAAATATTTTCTCTTTAATTAAGCTTAAATTTGGTAAATCAGTAGGTCGATCTGGAAAACTAGATTCCAGAATTGAAAAGATATCATGTTTTTCTTTGTTTTAGGGTATGTTTCAAAAAGTAGTTAATGACATTATTTTAAAACTAAATGAAGAATAAAAATTTCTATTATTTTTAATTAAAATTTCTTTTTTATTACTGCGCTTAAGAGAATGTCCAAATTTTCCAATTCCGGTAAGCCTTCCCTGTACATGTTCAAGAGAAAGGACATTATCCATTGATTTTTGATATCCAAATCAAACATATTTTTCAACAATTAGAAAATAAAAAAATAAATCATTCAAAATGATGTTCTGTTTTGTAATAGGATAAAAACATCATTTGGCTGTCAGTTTTAATGTAATCTTAAAAAAGATCCTTCATTTATCAAAAAGAAACGTTTTTTAAATGTGTCTGCTCATAAGTACATTTTAATGAGCCAATTATATCAAAGTTATGATTAACTTCTCTTCATTAAGCAATATTTTGAAAGAAAAAGCTCTCTATATAATTGGTACTAATTTTTTGAGTGAAGTAAATTATAACATCGACATTTATATTGTGAAAATTATCACAATTAACTTTTTAAAAATAAATTTTATAATTCATTTCAGATAGTAAGCATATTGTTATAGATTTTTCAATTCCATTAATATTAAATTGATCGCTAAATTTAACGATGAATTTCACATTAGTGGAATTTCTGAATTACTAGCTCTCACATTCAGTCTTAAAATACGAAATTAAAAAAATGATTATTTGATTACCATTGAGAAAATTATTCCGTATATTTCGAAAAGAAAACCAAACTTTTGACTGGATCTTCTAAATTTTTAAAGTAACGAATAATCGATATAGTAATACCAATTCTTGTGTATAAAAATTTATTCGAAACTTGAAACCTATTATTAAAAAAACTGCTTAAAAATTTCTGACAAATCGACAAGAAATATTGCAACATGTATTTATTTGCATATCACATTTAAAATCATAATAAATTGCTTTTAAAATGATGGATTTTGTGGGGTATAAGTGTCCATTTACTGCTACGATTTAATTCATTATTTAATATTTTATTCCCATACTTTAAATCTGCAACATTTTGACCGAAATTTCAAGTACTTAAAAATTATCCTTGGATAATAAATTTTATCACGTAAGAACAATAAATTTCTATGTATTAATGAATTTATTACTTATTTATATTCTCCTTACACCTGCTAGAGTAAATGAAATTGATTTTTCAATATATTATAATCAAAATTTTCATAACTATGTATTAAATAGCCAAAATATAATGATATATAAACTTCTGAACGGAGTTTAAAAATAACCCCACCGATGTGATATGCCAATTTCTGCTTAGACATGTAGCAACTCAGACAGATCTTTTTTATACGAGCAAATAAAGCTAAGCATGAATAAAAATTAGTTGCTGGATGATAAACTTCACACTTTATTGACTTGTTTTATGCTGAACTGTAGCAAAGACAAATGAGTCGAATTTTTTGTTGTTATTGGTGATTTATTTTATTCTCCTTTCACGAAACAATTAGAAATTATTTTCTATTATTTTCTTTCAGTAATTTTTAAAATTTTCTATTTGATAAAGCATTTTTTTCTGTTGGTAAGTCACAACAAGTTTCGAAAAGCTTTTAAATATTAGTTTTGACTTGAATATTCGTGAACTTTTTTAGTTCGTAGAATTCCAGGCCTCAATATTTGATTTTACTTTATGTATGTATCTAAAGAGCGCTTCAAATTCTCCACACTTTTATATATATAATTCAGATCTTATGAACAACGTTGTCTAGTAGAGCATTTTTGAATGGATTTTATGTTTGACTTAAGATATTAGATAATCATAATATCCGAATACCGAAATAATGTTTTCACAAAAAAATAAGAAAGCCAAAATATTTTTACGAACATAGAATCATACACAAGACTAGCACTCGGTTTATTACATTGATGAGTCAAAAGCTCCATCTGCGTGGCCATAAAATAATATTTTCTGCTTGAAAGCATCTGTAGCTGTAACTAATGAATGGAATGAAACCATATTTCAAATACAGACTGTAGAAAGTAACAGGAAATGAGTTCCGAAAAAAAAAAAAGCAATAAAAGGCGTAGTTAAAACAAATTTAGGCTCTGTCGGAGGCTATGGTTGATGCATAGAAAGTGGATTATGGCATATTTTATTAATGTTCGAGTGATAAAAAAGTGCATTTGCAGACATGAAAGACGTTCATAGTGAACTAAAAAAATTATTTTTTATTAATCAGTATTAGGGATTCCTGATCACGTACAACATGTTCAATGCTCTGACATTCCATCTGTGTAAAACATTGCGTTAATAAATACTTTTGGGGGGACTTTCTCGTGTGGGGTACTTTCTCTCTTTGGGGCGTTTGAAAGATATGCATTATCCGTATTTACCACATTCTGCATAATAAATTTAGTTTCAGTCCATTCATTAGTTTTAGCTGCAGCTTTTTCGAAACAGGAATGATTTTCATGATTACAATGTACATTGTAAGTTTAAAATACGCAACACATATATGTACAGTATTTCGCAATAAATACGATAATGCATATTCTTCAAACGTCTCATCCACGTTGTAGCAGGTTGTTCATTGAGAGCACAATAAATAAGTAAGAAATAACCTGATGCACAATTCATATCTGTAAAAAATTTCATGAAGACAAGGAGAATGCTTTTCACCTCAAATTCTAATACAGTTTTTATAACAGAAACTTTAAGTTAATTGAAATTATTTTAACATTCATTGGCTCATATATTTTGATTGATTCATTGACTGATATGTATTGTTTTTAACATATTGGAAGCGTCACCTTAGTATGTTATTGAACGTGATAAAATCGAAACATTTTATATGGTTGTGATGTTTTCAGTGGCAAGTCCACTAAATGTGAATAACGCACAGTCCCACGAATTTTGTTTCTCTCGTTTGCATTTATCTATTGAATGTTTGCGAAATGCATTTCGATGCTGCGATACAGTTATATCACAGCATCGAAATCATTTCAAAAGCTATAAAGATATTACCTAATGGAGATTGGTCAACAAGTGCTCTATTATGCTACTATGATGCCAGGTGGGTATGTTAAAACTGATGTCGAAAGTATGATAGACGTAATTTGATTATAATGGAAATCCTTTTTTTTCTGTCAAAAGACGCTGGAAAATCAATATATAATATACCTATAAATACAATAGATGATAAAAGATAAAAATATTGGATTATAGTAAAAAAATAAGTATTTACGTATAATAAATACCAAAAATAAGGCAATGGCTAGGAAAACTGGTTACAGAAGGATTGTTGGTCAGTAACTGATTTGAATTCTCAAAACACCATACATATAGACCAAGTAAGATTTCATTCATTTATATTTTTAATATAGATAGAAGTTATTGAATTTATGCATATATGTTTCACATCTTCCCAGAAACAACTGTACTGAATTTAAGCATATTTTGGGCACTTAATATACCGGGTGATCCAAAAGGCAGGATGAACATTAAAAATGAATAATTCGAAAAAGAATAAAGACAAGGTTTGCACTAAACAGAAAAAAAAAAGATTTCGTATGGCAATGAAACAAAAATAGTTCTGTTGGTGACCAACAGATGGCACTATCGGATTTCTGATGCTGCATTATGCAAAGCAACAAACGATATAAAAAAAGGAGCAACAACAGCTGATATGTATCGAAATGCTGCCCATAGTTGAGAAAGCCTTCTGAGTTAATCTGCATTATAAGAATTCGGAAATCGTCACTGCGGCATTGCGAGCATATCGCTACATGAAGTGTATGCGAGATAGCAAAGGATCAATTAATGCTTTCTGCATTGAGCAAAGTGTTGAAGAAATTTAAAGCTACATGTTCTTTGACCTCACGTCCAAGAAGTGGACGTCCCTCAGCAGCCGCTACTGTTGCCACGACAGTGGAGCGTACGTTGCAATCCGTGTCGGCGGTTTCTGCACATGCAGAATGCAGTGTTCGAGACGTTTCGAGGTAGACAGGAGTGTCGCACGGAAGAGTCTGGAGAGCACTGCGAATAACTCTGAAACGGTATCCTTATAAGTTGCAACATAGCCAAGAACTGAAATCTCCTGACTTCGAATCTCGCCAAGATTTTGCGAATTTGGTATTCAATAAGATGGAATACTACTATGACTGGCTTCACACTGTGCTTTGGACAGAGGAAGTGCATTTCATACTTTCTGGCCCTGTTAACACCCACAATTGTAGAGTGTGGAGCACAGAAAATCCACATGCATTTGTTGAGAAACCTTGCAACAGCCTAAAGTGACAATCTGGTGTGGCTTCACTACTGGTTTCATAATTGGTCCATTTTTTTTTTGCGAAGAAGTCACACAGACGGGTTTCAAAACAGTTTTTGTTCATTGGTAAGCGATATATAGCACTATTACAGAACGACATTATTCCTGAACTGGAAGCTCAACAGACACCCCAAACAGTTATCTTTATGCAAGATTTAGCACAGACTCATATAACTTTACCTGTGCAACGCCTGATACACTCAAAATTTGGGGAGTATCGCATTATCAGTCGATACTTTAATCACATGTGGTCTTCAAGATCTCTCTATCTGACAACCTGTGACTTATGGCTGTGGCGATTCTTGAATTCGAAAGTGTTCGGAGACCAACCGGCAGCAGCAGCAGCACTGAAAGATGTCATCCGTCAAAATGTGTCTGCCATAACACAATAAATGCTACTAAATGCTGTGAACGGTGTGGTGACTCGTCTTACAGCTGTACTTTTGAATGATGGACAGCCCTTTGAACATTGAACTAATTAACTATAATTAAACTGACTTGAAAGGCTTAACGTCTTTTCATTTGTAAATCATTTTTTGGTAAAATAAAAAAAACTGTTGCGCCATCTGTTGATCTTCAACAGAACTATTTTTATTTCGTGCCACACTAAACCTGGCGTCTTTTCCATTCGTTTAGTGCAAACCGCATCTTTTTATCTTTATTCGCTTCCGAATTTATTTTTAAAGTTCGTCCTGACTTTTGGATCACCCAATATAAGACATGAGAAATAATAAACAGCTTTTAAAAGTACAAAAATTAATTAAATATTTAATTAATTAGAACTTAACAAAAGTTTTGTCTTTTTTGCACTTTGATTTATTTTATTATAATTTTTAAAATTTTTCATTCATTTAATATGTATTTAAATAATTTTTATTTATTTATCTTAGAATAGTGATTTAGCCACACTTAAAACTAAGCTTAATTAAATGATCGAACGAAGACAGATTTTTTTACACCTCAGCCTTTGTGAGAAATAATATAGTAAGTATTATATATAAATATTAACACCTTATAGATATATTTAACCATCGATAGTTTTTAAAAATCCTTAGATTTAATCGATATCTTCTTTTAATTTAAAGAGGGCGAGAAAAAGACTTTGTAAATCATAATATTTTATACAAAAGTAATTTTGACATTATTAACATTATACATGAAAGCATTTAATTCTGAACAACGCCAGGCATATCAACTACTAATTAATAAAATTTAAAAAACTCATGACTTAAAGCAATTTGTCTCAAAATAAATTTTTTAGGCATACATTTGGAGATAATATGATATATTTTTTGAGTGCATCTTCAATAAATGTTGTTTGAATTTTACATACATAGAATGAAATTTACTCATGCTCATGAGTAAGTTTAGTTCTGAAATTCAGTCTGTTTAATAATAAAAAACGTGAAGATCCATCAAAATTTCAAAATAGTTTTTTTTCTTATAATACTTTCTTTTTGCATAAGAGAGTTTACGATGAAAGACAAAAATTTAATACAATGTCACGTTCAATAAAATTGTAAATTCATCCCTTTTTAAAAGTTTTAAAAATAAGTTTTTAATCTAAATTTTATTTGGTGATTAATTTTTTTTATTATATATTTTTATTTAAGACGAGGAAAGGCTGTCAGAAATAAAGATATTAAAATGTAATAAATGTATTTCACATCCTGCTGAAAATAATCTCGGTGACGATGTTAAGCAGCATTAGCACCCTAAGAGTAATAATAAAAGTTATCAATCTTTTTGGAAATGACATGTAGATGGATTGCAGCTAATACGAGACCCGACATTGTCGGTATGAGTTTATTGGATTCGGA
Source organism: Argiope trifasciata (assembly GCA_026543055.1). NCBI lineage: Eukaryota > Metazoa > Arthropoda > Arachnida > Araneae > Araneidae > Argiope > Argiope trifasciata. Next base: position 3,698,487 of record JAPMOQ010057597.1, on the reverse strand, counting down.
ATTTTTGGCATTCTTTCATTTACAATCCGATTCTAGTCACTGTTGCTCTCTTGAGCTGAAAAAGAAAAGTCCTTCTGTCCCAGAAGTGGTGGAAAAAATGGTACAGGATGTCGAAATCAGCATAAAGTGCAGATGGGAAAGATTTGGTGTCTGTGAAATAATAGGCCCTTTCGACCCCAAAGCAGTGACCGGATAACAAAGAAGATAAAAAGAAGCAAAAGATTTCGGATACGACTGTCATAGGAAAAACTAGATATGTCATCCTATCGGAACTTTTCCTAAAGGGAAAAAAGAAATAAACAGAGGAAGGGAGATAATAACTTCTCATGATAAAGCTAACTTAAATGCGGATAAGATTGCTTTTGTGACTGGTATCGCAATTTAGGATGATTCTTTATAACCATATTTGTAGAATTTGGTCTGCAATCTAGTTAAAAAGGTTTTAAAAGCGCACTTTTATTAGTTAATAAACAGCAGAGTTTTAAATCTTGATTATTTTAAATTTTACAAGTTATTGTTTTTGAAATGGATTTCCAGATGGCGCCACTAGAACGGAATCAAAATTTATTTAAATTAAAGATTAATTAAGTTCTGATAATACTAAAATATATTGACACCGGGAATAGGAAAGTACCCAAGTTTTCAAACATTTCATCTACCAGAAAATGAATGAAAAATCGTTTTTATAACTTCATTTTTACAAGTATGAAACGAATTAAATGAAATAAAAATATTTCAACACATTTAATTAAAATATTCTAATTGAATACGATATGTATTTATTGGAGATAAAATTATGTATATTTTCAAAAAAGCAAATACAAATTCAAACTGCAATGCAAAAAGAAACAAAATTGTCCATGTATTATCGTTTAATGGTTTATTTTAGCCCCTTGACGTATGTGCTCATTCGACTTTCTGATTGAATAAATCTTGTTAAAGATGTAAAATTTTATTTCAATTCATGTGTGAGCATAAAGGATATCTCAGATATTTAAGGCTACCTAAATGTTTTTCTTTTAAATTAATTGTTACAGACTGAAAGATTTGCTTATTTATTTAATTATATATTTTATAAATTAAAATCTTGCTCCCAGGATCATAAGTAAACAATATTTAAAAACTCTTGCTAATCAATCGAATAAAAATTTGATAATAAAATCATATCTTTACACACATGAAGTAAATTTGATAATAAAATCATATCTTCACACACATGAAGTAAATCAAATTAATTAAAAGTGTTCGGAAAAAAAGGAAGGGAGAAAGAAAAAATATCAGATTTTAAAACTAATTTAAAAAACCAAAAATGCTCTCATAAAAAAGAGAAAATGAAATCATTTTATATTAATTTGACTTATATAAACCGAAGAGCACCAAGTTAATTTTAGAAGTAATTGCGCATTTTGAAAAAAAGGAAAGGGACGTGGCTTCACAACTTAAGGTAAAACAATTAAATGTTTGATTTTGGAGGATATGCGAAAATATGATTTCCATATGACGCATTAAAAATACCTGACTGCTCAGTTATATAAATATACATTTGAAAAATGAGTGTTATTGAAAAAAAATATTGGCATATAAAAATTGAGAAGGAAATATTTTTTTTATAAAATTTTACGCGGTGTGATATTTTAAGTTTCTCAGCAGCTGCAGAAGTTTTTTGCTGGGGTTTTAATTTCTTTAGCTTAATTCACCGGCAAAAATTAAGTTGTCATTTTTTTTGGGGGGGGGGGAGTATGGCCCCATATTTTATAGAAACGATTTGTTTTTCTGTACCTTCTCTATTCTTAAATTTTATTTCGTTATTTTGTAATCACCTGATATATATAGTGCATCCAGAAGTACCTCACATATGGGAATACAAAGTTGTCATGTAAATCTGTAAGTTCTCGCTTCACTGCTGGGTAGAATAATGATGTAAGGTTGGGCTATCTCCTTTCTGCTGAATTTCCTCGAAAAAGTTCGACATTTTCTTAACTCTTGTAGGCATTTTTAACACAAAAAATTACAAATAAACAAATATCAAAATGATGAGCCATTTTAAATAGAGATAGACAGGAGTCACCTAAAAGCAAAGGGTTAATAATACCTTGAATTTATTATTGATATTTTAGTAATAAATTTTATTCGAAATAGGGTTCAGAGTTTCCATATTCTTAAAATAGCCATTTAAAAGTTTTTAAAAATTAATTAGATTGAAACTCATGAATATTTTGACAGCGTTTTGAGAAATCATGGTAATACTAACATTTTCATCAAATGACACAACTTTTAGAATTTATACGCATGCAATTTTGAACTCTGACAGACTTTTCAACATTTTATATTTATTTGTCTGATACCATTTGCAATGAAATAATATGAATAAATAATCGCCAATAAAAATATCACTTGTACGATATTTTAGACATGAATCGCAATGAAAGACAGTTTTAACATTTCAAATACCTTTTTTTATAGGTAATATTTATAAATAATGTTCATTTTTCAAAGCATTGATCTAAGAATGCGAAATAGTAAATCCCGATAAACCTGGCAATCCAAACTTTTTAATTATTTGGCGGCCTTTTAAAATTTTTAATGTTCTGTTATTTAACTAATTTTAATGTTTTTAAAATAAAATTTTGTAATCGACTTTATTCACTTCACTGGTGTGCTTGAGTTTCGAAATTGTGTAAATTTGTCTATTTCGATGGCAATTGTATATTATAGAATTTTCCGAAATTAATCATCAATTTAATCAATTCCTTTAATTAAATTTTGATTCTATTCAAAGACTTCCCTAGGAAGTTGATTTGAAATTATTTTTCAAAAAACTACTAGTTTTAAGGAGAAATTATAAATCAAAGACCAAAAAGTAGAAAATAATTCTAGATTTTAGTACGCTGATAAAAGTGTAATAAATGAAGTTTTTAAAAACTATTTTTAGTAAGTTTATGAATTATTGCTTTGAAGAATTTCTTAACATTTGGTAAAATACTTTTTTAATGAAATCTAGTTAGCCTTTTTCTTAATAATTCAGATTTACTGATAAATGTATATACTTCTTAACAAAACTTCCTTTTTAATACCGCTTTTCCCACTTGTTAAAATCATTTTTAACGCTTTTGTGATAAATTGTTTTCTTGAGTTTTCAGCTCTCATGTTCTCTAATAAAGTTATGTATATTTATTAAAATTTTTATCAATTTTCTGTACATTTCTTGCGTTATTTAATGAAAAGTCTAAATATTCCAAATATCTTTGTATCATACACGAGAAAGTCAGCAGGGTCTGCAATGGCAAGCTGATAAATTGAACTATCTTAAAGATGAAACACGTTTCAAATTGGCATCCCATTCATCTTTAAAACGAGCTATTTTGACTTGTAACTGTAGATTTTGCATGATAGGTATTTTTTAAATATGAAACGTGCTTGTCTAAATCCCTTTATTTTAAACGAAGCTATGCCGGCCTTGTAGTTACTCCTCTGTCATGGTATCAGAAGATCTTGACTTTGGTAACGAATCTTCAAATAATAAGCCTTTTGTGTGATAAGTTCGAAAAAAGGGTGAGAGTACAAATTCTGTTCTCGTAATCTGACCAAGATAAAAAAAAAAGGAGCTTAGGAAAATTAAAAACTCGATAACTTAACTTTTTTGCAGATATATTAGTGGAACTGTCTTGTTTATATTGATTTGTAACAAAAAAAAACAATCATAATTATGTATTATTTTATACCTTTGCTTGAAATATATTAATAAAGTTAATGCAACAAGACTTTTTTTATTTAATTTTACAGATCAAAAACTGGAAATTCCAAGAGTACATTCGATACATTCGAATGCTTGTACTAAATTATTAATATTCAAATAATTAACACTTGAGATACAACGAAGTATGAAATAGATTATATCGTCACCATTATAGCAAAATGACGCAAGTCAAAAACGATCCATTGCGGAACATACAATATATTGATGTAGTATCTGGAGCTGATAGCGATATGTAGCATTTTATGCAACAAACAACTAACTTTTTTGCTAATCTATACAAACATCCTGCAAGTATTGATAGTGCAACATACAATTGTTACTGATATATACGAATGCATTCCCTTGATAAATTACTTTAATAAATTTCTACGATATTCTGAAGAAAAAAGTGACGATATTAAAAAAACATAATACATAAACTTTTTCTCCTTTTCTTCAAAATAAGGAATTTCTCTAATTTTTATTCCTTATGGAAGTAATCGAATTGCATTACTTAATGCATTATTTGTAATGTAAGGCGTATAAATGTTTACCGCTGTAAGAAAAATCGATGTTCTATCTAAGAAGGAATGAGTTAGACAATAATACTTACGATAATGTGCCGGTGATCCTTAAGCAAACATTTGGAAATAATCTCCGGGCACCTCAATGGAAAAAGCATCTGTCCGTATAATTAGAAGTCAGATTCCAGAAATGAGATGGATTCTGATTTTCCGAGGATATATATAAATAAGAAAAACGTCTTACCGTAGGTTTCTTTTTATCAATGTCGTCCATATAAAGAAATCATCATAAATGTCATCTTCATTAAGGATATATTTTTGAAATGATGGAATTTCCATTACGAAAAAGTATAAAGAAAACTGAAAATTGAAACTCAGTCGGAAACTGGACTGCATTTAGAAATAAAATTGAAAATCGATATGGCAGTATTAAGTTAAATATATATTTATATATAGTCAAATTTTATTCGCCAAAACTTTTATAATTATAAGCAAAAGAAATGTTTTCAAAATTAGAATTATATACCTCTGCGATAATTCTGATAACTTAAATCAAAGGTTACTACTGTTTTAACACACGAGTTAAAATTACTTTATGAAATCAACTAGAAAGCTCTTTTTCAGAATTTCAATTAAATTCTGAATTTGAACAAAATAATTTTATAAATAATGAAATAATTTAAAAAAAAATAATGAATCTAAGGACGATAAAATGATTGAAAACAACATATTTCATTTAAATAAATTTTTACAATCTCTTCCGAGTGAAACATTTTTGTAGTTACGCGTATGTATAATGCCATATTCAACATTTCTTTTCTTATTTGAATGTTTTGTAATGACTTGATCCTGTCCGAACAAATAAAAGAGCAGAATTTCAGACGATTCTTTTATTTACAGCCGTATATATACATAAGAATAATTTGTTCTAATCTAGGTTAAATATTTGCTATTTACATAACAGTCGACGGTTTAAAGTCTATAGTGAAGAGAATTCATGCAAAGAATTCTCTATCATCCTGTAGAAAAAAATCACTAGACGCTAACATGGTGTTAGTCAGAACGGTTACTCCAGAGTAGAGCGTAAATAATACCACAAACCGCAATCCAAAAAGTCTCTTCTCCTCTTCAAAGAAAGACCCGCTCTTTATCTCTGTCAAAACTTCACCTCCTCAATTCCCATTCGTCTACGTGAGCTCTCCATCGGCCAATCATAAAGCAAAAATTTTCACTCATTTGAGGCTCCAGCCTGGAGGGGAAATTATCCATCAATGACGCATCCTAGCAACTGACCACTATAGAACACGTGCGTGTCAATGATATTCCTTCAGAAAGGGACCCCCCCCCCCTGCAACCAGATATTTGACACTCCTTTCCTTTAAAATGTCACATGTTCCTCCCAAACAATGAACCTCACTTGTGGTCTTTCAGCTGAAATACTCATAAACAGAGGCAACCACCACTCGGCGATAATAAAACCTCCCACTTAGCAATTTGTAGGCTTTTAACAATTCTGGATGTAAACAGGTCGTTGACAGACGTCTGAAAATGCTGCTTTTTGTAAATGGAACAGGGGAATGTTACAGTTTGTAGGTTTTTAAAATTCTTTCTTATCTCTTTCCCTGAAATATCATTCATTGAAACTCTTATTTACCTTTTTTCCCGAGAAAAAAAAATCATTTATTAAAAAGTTTCTTAGTACTTTCATGGGAATTGAAATATATTGTGCTTAATAAAATGACTCTAATGCATGTACTATTGCCTAATCATAGGAAATGAAATATTAAAAAGTAAATTTAATTTTAAAATTAAAAAATAAAAGTAAGCATGTAAATAATATAGCTCTACAAGAAAAATCACTTATTGAGACTGATAAAAAGAATAAGTATCTTCGAAATTCGATTCGGCTACGTTGCCGTTTGATGTTATGAGCTCACAAGTTTTAAATATTTTTGTGTCGAGGTTTTGAGATGCCGCTAGCAGATTCAAGGTTTTCGTATCGAAAGGACAGGCAAAAAAGAAGCTAACATTAAATTAATTAAATCTCTAATTATATTTTATATTTACAAGGCAAGCAATACGAAATTTGAGCGAGTTAAAATCATAAATGAGCTACCCCATCCTGGTGCAACATACGAGTAATCTGAATGATCGAGGTACCGTCATAAATAAATCATGTATTGGGATGAACGTAAAATAGTCCCCATTACTGTGCCGAATATTTATATACTACCCCAAATGGTACGAACTGACATCATTGTGCCGGTAATTTGACTCCACACCATTAGAGCACCCACTAAGTAACCGGGAACCTGCTTATTTATACGCCACTTTCTCATCCACATATGTCAGATGCCTCCAAGTGGGATTATAAAGATTAAAATATAAAATTAAGATTTAGATTAAAATATAAAATATAAATTTTACTTTATTACTTGGACTCTTTTGTAACTAAAATTTAGGTCGTTTTGAAAGCGATAGTCAGTCGCAGCTGTGGCGAAAAATATCTAGCCATTTAAGTGTCTTCACGGTTCTAACCAGAATCATTTGTAGTGGCTTTCAGAATTGGACCAAAACAATCAAGAAAAGTATAAAACCAGAACAACTTAGAGAAGTATTTGCAACACATCTAAGGCATTCAAATAAAATCAAGAAACATAAAAAATGGCAGTAATTAATTAAATTATGAATTTTAAACATAAAAAATGGCAATTCAATAAGATCCAAATAATATATATATTATTCAGATTCATTATTCATTACCGTTGTTTGCAAAAACAATGCTTCATTGAAAGATATTTGATATTTTTAAAACAATAATAAGCTTCATATGTTGTTGGCTTGATTTCAATGGATTAGAACTCATTAGGATTTGAAACCAAGTTGCTGATATATGGAAAAATTAATCCAACAAAGAGCAATCTTATAACTTATGGAATTAAAAGAATTTTATTATAAAAATGTATTCAACTTCCAAATTTGAAAGAATTTAAGTTATCATTAAGGTTTCCTTTTTTAAAATTCCCAATATACGGAATTTGGAGTAGAACTATATTATATAGAATTAAAATGATTGAATTTTATGAAACCTGTTTGACCTTCTTCAGAGCAATGAAGGACTCATCAAGTAATGATTAGCTTGCTGTTCAATCTGCTCAAAAAATTTTTTTGATGTCAGAATTAGAATTTATTTAATGTTTTTACATTAATTTTTCTATACACATAGCTATGCATTTTATACATATCTAACTCAATTATCTTCATATTTGAAGAAATTATATTTTTAAAAAACGCACTTACGTTCCGCTCAGTGTTTTGGGATATTTGAGTCATTTCCTTCTTTGCTGAGTGCTCTGGATTATGTTAGTCAGGTTTAAAAGCCAATAAAAGAGATTTTGGTTAATTAGAAGAAAACCTGAGGAGAAAATTCTATAGATAATGGAATCAGATTTTAATAAAATGTATAATCGTAAAAATAGAAAATTTCACTTTGAGATAAAGAGATTAAAGAGGCTAGACGTACACGGCGTGAGAATCCTATTAGTATCGCCAACAAGATCTAAAATCTATTATTAGTTACAAAATAGTTAAGAAAGCTCCTCCTTTTAACCCACGTAACATCTGTTAACCCACACACTTTATATCTGACATGTTTTCGTCTAATTGAGATAGTACAGACTTCTTAAGCATGGATATAGCTTGCTGCTAATCTCATTAAAAACTTCGAGCCTCTTGTGACTTTTAAAGCTTTGATAACAAAAAAAAAAACTCGTAGTAAATTATTGACATTTATAGACATTTACCCAGTAAAGTGAATCGAATTTCCAAAATAGTGTTTTTTTTTTAGCTTGCATTATTATTTATTATCCATTGAAGGGGGGGGGGAAGCATTATTTCCATAATCCAATAACTCAAAATAATTTATGCACGTTTACTTCTGAGGTTAACAGACATATTACTGATAGTAAATTTCATAACATTCTTTTTAAATTATGTGAAAAATAAAAAGTTATAACAAAGGAAAATTGAAAACTTTTGGGAATAAAAATCCTAATAAACCCTTTTATGAGAATTTTTTAAAATATTTAAATCTTGATATACAGCACCTTTAAAATCAATTCCATGGTTTTGTTAAAACAAAATAGTAATAAAAGCATTGTTTTGAATCTGCATCAAAAATGTTTTTCCTCAAAAAGAAAAAAACAAACAAACTAAGAAATAAATTAGATCATGAACTTGAATAAGATAGAAAAGTTTATTTTAAAGATTAACAACAACAACAAAAAAAATAGTAAAACAGCTTCCACAGCAAGTAAGAAAATTCCACTCAACGTTTAAGGAAAACGAAAACAACGTTTATGAATTACAAAAAATACATCTATGCACTTTTATAATGTCATTTAAACCAAACCTAGAGTTTTAGACACTCATAAGAAAAATTCACATTGATAATGAATGAATAAAAATAATTGTTTATATTATTTATTCAGATTTTCTAAATTACTCATTTTTTATTAACTTTATTGATCATATAAAAGTTTCAGCTTCCAGCATTTTTGATCCGCTAAATACCATTAGAAGTAAATCAAATTTAGTTAAACATTAGATGTTTTCTCACAAATTACTTTCAAATAACATTATAATTTTTTAAAATAAAATTACATAATTGCTGAATTCATTTATGTGATGGACAATTTTATTCACACGAATTTTTATAGTGCTTCATTTTCATAAACAGAGTTTATATAATTGTAGAATGATATAAATTTTTGAAGCATGATAAATTTGAATTTCATGATAAATGTTGCAACTTATAAAAGTTGACAAATGTTAAAAGACAGTACGTTTTTCCATTTTCATTGTCCACAAAAACAGGGATATATCTGTGACTTGAATAATTACTAAGCCTTTATCTCAAAACTTATGCCAATAGAAATACTTTGAAGGTATATTTCATAGTATTTCGAACTGCTATGTTTTTTTCTGCATGTGAATCAAATTTTATTTGTTGTAGTTCTTGAGAAATTAACTTTAATTGGTCAGAATTTCACTTGGGGAAAATAATCAATCTGATAATGACATATAATAAGAATATTGCAATTAAATCAGATTTTAATTGCAAAATGAAAGGTTTTTACATTAATATTTCAGAAAATAAGTCAAACATGATTTTGGCTGATCGTTAATAAGGCGATTCTTTTTCCAAGTTCTAAGCCCCATATGCTTTTTTAATAGAAAATTTGAGCACTTCTTTACCTTTCAAATTATTTTATACTTATTATAATTTCTGTTCAGAGGAAGGTAAAGGAAAAAAAACAATTTATATAGAATTTTCACAAGTTCTGTGCAATATTAATCTATTTCAAATTTAGAAGTATACGTAATTAATAGAACACGTAAAAAGGATTAGGAGTATTTAAGATTTTTTTTTGTCTTTAGCAATTTTACCTGTATAAATTTAATACAAGATTCTTTTTTTCGAATAATTGTTGATTAGTGTTTATACTGAATGATAAAGAATTTTTTTTAATTGAACTTAAATTCGTGGCTTTTGTCCCAAAGAAAAATGAAAACTATTATTAGAAGGAGACATTGCACAGGTATTCATTTATACAAGCGGATGAAAAAAATGTGAAAACGTAATCTGTAAATTAAAAATTATGAAGTGGAGGATCCTTTGCGAGTGAATAAACATTCATATAAAAGACGTATCAGGCAAATTTAGCTAAACCAATGAAGAGCATTAGCCTTTCATCTTTCTAATTTTTTGTTTACAAGATCCTTTTACTTTCTCATATACATAGTATAGAGAAAGTATTGTAATCTTCAAAAAAATTAAAAGTCTAGGTTTTGTCGAATCTCCACTTTTTAGAGCTCCTCGCATTTGAAAAAAACAACAGCAAAACAATTTTTGGAAAATGTCCGTCAGTTTGCCTGTGACAAAAGTAACCCCAAACCATTTTGGTCTGGACGTATGAAATTTCGTTTTTTGTATCAAATTTATAGATTTTTATTGAACTTTGAGTAAAATTAGTTGGGAGGAAATATGTCTGTCCGGCTGTTTAAATACGAGTTAATACATCTACAGGGCGAAGAGAGCTAGATCAATAAACTTCTTTACACAGATTTACCTTTATAGTGCAGGCACCTATCAAATTTTGAGCCAAATCTAACGAGATGTTGACCATCTGTCAAATTGTACTTATAGAAACATCTCAATGTGATAACTTAAAGACGAAAATACTTAGATATTTCTAACTTGAAATTTTAATATGTGATTTTGTGACTAAAAGTGTAATTTTTTAAATCAAATTTTTATTTCAATCGTTGGGAAAAACGCATTAAAAAGGCGAATTCGAATTGTCTCTGTCTATTGACGGCATGCCAGGGATTAATCGCCAAATAATTCTCCGACTTTGACACAATAGATGCAGTAAAAATACTAAATCCAGGCCAAAGATTAATATTTCATTTCTTATATACTCCAATGCTTTAGTAAAATACCTTTATTCGAGAGTATGCAAGAAAGTTTTGGAGAGATTACTCCCTCTGGTTATCATATATCTATATCAAGTTACAAGTATTTTAATTTTTATGCAAACTTTATGGACGTCTTGTATAAAAAAAATACGAATTTACTTATTTGGCGAATTTCATGAAACCAGCTCTAATCAATATATTTTTTAAAAAAAGGTAATTATTCTTACTTTTGTTTGAGAATCTAGCTGAAGCAAACAATGAGTATTCCCATAGTTTGAAAAAAACTTTTTGTAAGAATAAATTTGGAGTAGTTTCCGTTCCGTTTAGATAATAGCACGAAGCATGAGAGAAGCATTTTCAACAAGGTAATTAAGTTTGTAAGAAATCATTCATAGAAAAAAGTTTTTAAAATTTCCGAACATGGAATGCAATTTTTAAGAATCTTTTATTCACGTTCCCATAATTACTATTTAATCTTTTACACTGAAAGAAAACAAATCAATTTTTTTTAAATTTAAACATTTTACTCTAGAATTTTTCCACGTTGTTGAATGTTAATGATACAAATGAAGAAATATTCATTATTGAATGATAACATTAATTCTAACTGTATATAGTAAAGATATATATTTTATATTATTAAAAATAGTAGCATTTTCAATTCGTACTTTTCTTTTATTATACATCAAAGAGTATAAGCATAGGAGATTCCATTTCTTTTATTAGATATTATAAATTCCCAACAATTTGCTTATTATATCTAAGAGATATTTTTATTTCTTTAAATATTCATTAGCAATATCACCGCTCCTTTTGAAACTTTTATGCTATAAAATATATAATAAGCAAGTTCAAATTATCTGGTCGAATAACGTAAGCGTCTGGCTTAAATGAAATGAAAAGAGTAGGAGCAGATTTTTTTTAAAACTCATATATTTCGTTTAATTATGTGAACAAGAAAGAAGAAGGAAGGTCTAGAGCAAGCATTAATTTATATCGTAACTTACTTAACTTCCCTGTGAAGAGAAAACTTTTCATTCTGTGGAATTATTCTTTTTTTCGCTCTCCAGTGTAGTTAGTTATTTGATAGAATAAGAGAATGTATTAAAAGAAGTATCAGTAAAATAAATGGTTTTCTTCTAATTAAGATTTGCAATCTAATCTCGTTAGTTTCAAATAATTGAAACTAAAATAAAAAATAGATATAAATCTTATCATTGAGGTAGAATTTTGCGTGGTTTACAAATTATATTCAAAATATTTGCTGTAATTTCGATCCTGTTTTATATGTGCTTAATTGCATATTACGTGAGTCGCTAAAAATATAGAATAATTGAAGCATTAATGAATGGCTAATGATTATTAGCACCATAACTATGACATAAATTATAATTATGTTTATTCAAAGCAAAATTTCCAATATTAAAGTGATAAAATCCCTAAAACATTGTTTTAATTAATCATATCTTTTATTATGTCATTTTCTATTTGAGGTTGTTTGGAAAGTTTTGCCGATTTTTAGCATATAATAGAGGTGTTATATCGCTGTTAATAGTCTCTGAAATTATATATTTTCCTAAGGGGGTGATTTCGACAACATTTGTGCCTCTTTTTATCAGTAATGTGTGAATAATATTTCAATAGCATCATTATAAGTATGCAGATTAAAAAGAAGTGCGTTTTCGCATTTAACACTTACAACAAAGACTAGAATGTTCTTAAAATCGTGATAAAAACTACACAGTGTTTACAAAACTGTGTCGTAAGTTAATGATTAACACACAAAGGGTTTTAACAATTCAGAGAATGTGAATTTCGCTTTTAAAATAGGGGATGCCCATCCTCGATTAATGGCAATCAAATCAAGATGTTGATCACAAATATTCCAGGCATTCCAACTCGTGAAATGATGTAGACTAGAAGTGTAGAATTCGACCATTTACAAATATTTGATACTTGATTTATGAGGATTCCACAAATTAAGAGAAACCCTTAAACATATATGAATACTTCTACGATGTTGTTCAAACATGGCGATAGCAATTGGATCATCTACGATAATATCAAGAGAAAACGATCGTGTAGTTAATTGAGTGGACCAGCTTGAACTTCCCCAAAAGTCAACATCTTTTCCCAAAAGACAATACTCTGTTATTGGTGGAATTGGAAGGGCATAGTATTACGAGCCGATACTACCAAATCAAACAATTAATTCGGTTAAATATAACAGTCAGCTGAACAATTTGAAACAAGCCAAGGAAGCATCCAGAAATGGCCAATCGTAAAGGAGTGGTCTTTTACCATGATAATTCTAGACCACATGTGTTTTTGGAAACTCTGCAGAAACTGCTGGAGCCTAGTTAAAATGTTCTTTTCTCTACGCAGAATTTCTACATCTCTACATATCTCCAAAATTAGTGGAGATCTTTTGAAAAAATTCAATAGAGGGTGTATTGCCCTTCTGAAATATAATTTGGGAAATTCAAAGAATATTAATTTAAATTATAGTTTATATTGCTATAAATCAATAAACGTCTTCGAATTCCTAGATTGATACAAACTATTTACAAAACAGTTAACAATACATAATAATACTAGCTTCTTTCTATGATTACTTTATATCAATATAGAAACAGACATTTATTTTCATATCCAATGGGAGAATAAAAGGAAAAATAGCTCTTTATTTATCTATTATTTGGCCAAATTATTTAACGAAATTTGAAGACTCGAATAAAACATTTAATAAATTTTTGAAATTTTCTACTTAAAAATTATGAAGTGGAGCAATTTTGTTTTATTTTGTAAACAGTAATAATTAAACTTCTAGAGAATAGCTATTAGACTGCAACAAGCACAAAAACATCATAATTTGCCTGTTTATCGCATAAATACATTGCATCTCTATTATTAAATGGATTATTTTTCGCAGACAAAGAAACTTCATCATCTTGCTAATAAAAATGTCATTATTCCAAAAGACACCCATGATATACAACTTGCTTTACAAAATAAACTATTACTGGCTACGAAATGATGTATATTCGCAAAGAGAGGATTAAATTAATCTATTTTTACAGGAAGGAAAGAATTTCATTTTCAAGTGTCTGACTATTTGTCTGATTATTTACACAATCTGGCACTGTCTTTCGGGCCTTTTAATAAAAAAGTTTATTAATGTTTCGGAAAATTTCTTTGAATGAAATAATGGATAGCGCATTTAAGGGATATTTTGTCACCATTGTTAATGCTAAAAGTAGAAATGAAAGAAATGCAAATTGCGCATACTTAAGTCCTCTATAAAGAACCATGGAAATTTATTTGAAAGTAATGTCCTTTTCCAAACACCATCATAAGAGGACTATTTCTTTGTTATTCGTGGATTAAAGAATCAGTTATATTATTTATCCATATTATCTAAATATTTTCCTTTGTCTATTACATTTTGAACGACAGTTGATATCTCCATACAGCGCGTTCAGTGTGAATTTCAAGAGAAATTTCAGTCAATGTTTTAAACTCTCGAAAAAAGTTATTATCTAGGAACATTGATCCACATTTTATACCTCTCTGAGTCTGAAAATATATTTTTGGAATTAGGTCTATCTGTGAAGACGATAACTCGAAAATGCTCTGAACCTAGACAGAAATAATTTGATATATGGACTGATGACTAAATTTGTACATTCCTCTCATATTTTGCACGAAATTCCTTGTAATTTGCGATGTATATGTATGTGACAGTTCAAGTACAAGTGAACTCGATAACTATAAAATGAAAATAGATAGGTAGATAAAATTTGGTACACAGATTTAAGAGCTAAAAAATAGATTGTTATAAAATTTTGAATCAAATCTGTCAAATGGTTGATCTGATAGCCAAAAAGGCATATAAAATATATATTCATACTGCAGATTCATAAAATTTTCTGGATTTATTGCAAACATCTTTAATTCGAAACCAACGTGCCTATGCAATGCCATGCAATATGTTTGATGCATCACCCAAGCTCCACTATTTCATGCGGATGGAGTTAAAAGATTTTATTGGAGACTATGCGAAAAAGTTTCGGGGAGACCACTACCGTTGGTTTTGAATTCAGTTGAGACATACATGTTGTCACAACTAACTAAATCTTCTAAGTTGCCCACTGACAAAATTCTCATGGATTCAGATTTTGAAATAATTCAAGCCAGGTATTACAGAAGGGGTTGTTTATGGTTCTTTCTTTTGTAAAATGCCTTTTTCACAACATTTGACAGGTTGAAACATATTCATTTTGCATAATGATTGTAGTTCCGAGATTATATAACTTGCCTGACCTAAAATACTGAGTCTACTTGATCATATTTGGATGCTGTTGTTTCTTAACTTGCCAATTAATATATTAGGAGGAAAATATGGTAGTAAAAAACGATGCGCAAAATTTAGACCTTTCTTTTCGTAAATACGCTGGAATTTCAAGGAACGAGCAATTATTTCTAAAGTTTTTTAAAGTTTCCTCAAATTATAAGTGCAGTTAAGCAGAATTTGAACTAAATTTTGCATTAGAAACATGTGGAAGCAACTGTGGATGATATAAAAGCTTGTGAAGATACTTCTGCAGAATATTCTTCTGGAGTACAACAGAATCATGTGGTACTATAGATCATATACAAATTTATCAGAATACTTCTGAAGTATATTCTCAAGGAGTGTATTGAAATCATGTGGAAGTAATTGTTGATCATAAAAAGGCTTCTAAGGATACTTCCGAAAAATATTCTAAAGGATCTTGTAAATAGTAAATGTTAACATTTCCATTCCTTCTTCGAGAAGACAGGCTTTGTGGGCCATTAAGTTTTAAATGCTGTCCCCTTTCTTTTGAATCACATTATCCACTATTTTTTGCAAAAACGAGATTTCTTTGTCTCCGTCAAGTAGGTTTCAGCAGAGCTTCACCCAAAAAGAGCAATCAATGATCTTACTCTTTCCAGTTCACATTCATAATTTGGAATTACCTAAAAATGGCTGTTTCATTCGAAGCTCTCTCATAATTGACGAGTTTCTGGAAATCTACTATTAGGGAGCATTCGTTTCTATTAAAGAGTTCCAACAATAAATCAACAGCTTATAAACAATTTTTTTGTGTGTTAAAGACGCAGAAAGAAAAAGACTTTAGATGGAATGTTTGCCCTTTCAATTTGTGAAAGCTGATAACAGAAACTATTACAATATTTATTTGTGTAATTTGGATTTCTTTACTGTTGTGAGCTCTCCTTTGGTAACATATTAAACTAATGGAATGTCGTGATCACAGAGAACTCTGTATTAATGGACACCATTTATATACTAATCTCATAATCAAGAAATTTCACACTTCTTTCAAATTTTTGTTGAGATATATGAGAGAAACTATTGATATCACTTTAAAATACAAACATTGAACGATAAAATGAAAATATTTTAAATGACCACATACTTTTCAGACAATTTCTTTTCATTCGTTTATCGATTACGGACTTTCACATTTTAAATAAATGTTTTCCTAAAGGTTTAATTTTAGTTATATGTTAAGATATAATAAAATTCTATTATTGACTGACTAAATTTAATTTTAAAATTATTATATCTTGATAATAATTCTGAATTTTAAGTTCGTAATAAAGGAATCTACTATGAAGTTTATGGAATTATCAATAATAAATTAAACTTTTGATTCTATGAAATATGTGGGATGTTAATATGAATTTCTTATGAAATGTCGCAGACGTTTTTTAAGACTTTATCTATGCGTATAAAAGAGATGCTTTAAAGAGAGTAGGTATTAATTTATATGCTATATATACTATTTATGTATAATTTATATTTTAATTATATGAATTTTTATAGACATGATTACACTAAAATAATATCGATTTTTTTATTTTTCTCCACAGGCAGTGAGTAGCGATTTTTTTCTTCGATTACAGGAAAAAACTGTTACATACTGAAATCAAAATTTCAAATATTGCTAATTAATTAAAAAAACAAATAAAGTTTAACTGTTTTAAAACAGTGATAAGTCAGGAATGAGTATTTTAATTAAACTATCAACATGGGAACTTTTAATTGATCTACCTATATGGCAAATTTTAACCTAACTACCTGCATGGGAAATTTTAATTAAAATATCTACATTTCCCATTACTGCTATATTTTACTTTATCTCTTATACAAGCGAGATTGATTAATTATACTTCTTGCTGTTCAATGATCTGTCTCTCTGAATTCTCTCTCTCGGCAGACTTGTGCCATACTGAAATTGGTTTATTCACCTCCGTAGCAACAACAATTGCATTTAAATGAGGTATCCATGAAAGCATATCAGAATTACTACCAACCTTTCAATGTTAAGTGCTAAATAGCTGCTACCAGATAAAGTAATCAGGAGGTCACCTGAGTCATTCCCTCTTCTAGAAACTTTTGGACCACACCTGCTGGAGGATACCGGCAGATTTCACTTGATCAGACCTATTCACATTATAACTGTTCGGTAAAATCGGATTCCAAATCAGCAACTCTTTCCGCCTCCGGCTATTACTCTTCATCTTTTTCTTATGTTATTAAGAAATGGTATAGAAAGTTGTATCCTGGTTTCTTGAAGAATCTACAACCAGGGACCCTAAACGAACATTCGTGCCTATTACAATGATCAAATCAGAAGTATTTTCAAAAGTTTTAAAAATGTATTGTTCCTTTATTAACTTCTCGTAAATTTCTTATTTATGGATTTGATTAGATTCATTTTTGATAATCTGCATCTAGGAAACGCTGGAACACTCAGGGATTCAATTCGATGCTGCAGATTTAAAATCACAAATAGAACTCGTATTCAGAATCCAGAGAAAGAAATTAAATTTATGTTGATGTTTTACATCAATTCGTCAATCAGTTACTAGTTTTTAGACTTCTTAAAATTCATTTGATTTCAGTTACCCTTTTTTACATCAACGATGTACTAGATTATGAAAGATCATGTTTTATAAATGTTTCTTTATAGTATATTTCTTTTAAATTGCATTTCATTAATTTCGTTTTATGAAGTTGTTTTTCTCTATGCTGTTTTTCTGTTCTATACGTAAAAACCGGAATAGGAATAGAATATAACTGAATATAAATAAATATCATACAAATGGTATGCTGAATTATTGTTGTTTATGTAATAAACTACAATAAATTGGTTGTTAAATTATTGTAATTTATTGATGTAAAAAAATTTTTATTTTAGAAAAATTAATATTCCATTTTCCAGTAACAAGAAACTTATTTCGGAAGGGACCTCAAAAATCTGGGCCTCTTTCAGAGAACGAGGATGATAATTGAACTGGAGAACTTTTCCAAATTTCCACATCGTATCAACGATAAAATGTTTAACCCATGATGTCGAACTTACCATGCACCAGACCCACATACATAATGAGTCGTAGAAGAATCGAGGTCCGAATCTGCACCTAAAACATAAAATAAAATGTGAATTATTTAAAAAAAATACTGAATGTCTCTGGTATCTTCATTTTACATGTATGCCTGTCCATTCATGAGCGAAAGTGTATATTTGGGTATGACACAAATGCACAAATATATTTGTCCGTAGTGGCATATTAAAGTATTAGATGATGACAATCTCATTATTCCTATTAGTATATCAACATTAAATACAGAACTTAAATATTATTTTTGTCTTGTTCTGCTATATTTAAAACAGATTTAAAAAAATAGGTTAAAATAGTAAAAATAGGTTTTTGAAAAAGTAAAAGTTTAATTTCTTTTTTCTTCAGACAGTATTTTTTTAACATAAAAACGCTAATATTCATCTATCAATTCACACACAAAAAACTTTTTTTCTGAAACAAATACATTACATAATCAACAGCTAATGATGCTCGAAAAATTACAACGAGAAATTTACTACTTGATTCAAATGTAATTATCTGAAAATGGAAATAAAAATTAATTTTCAGTTAATTAGTTAGTCAAATGTTTCCTTAGAATGTCTTAATGTTTAATCATTTTGTTCTCAGTTTCATATTCTTTGAACACTTTAGAATTAATTAAAAAACGCTTAGTTAATTAGCTTATGTTTTATTCTTTATTTGTTTCAAATGAATAGTAAATTGTTTACATTTCATGGATTAAAGACATTGCAATTTATTGATTTAATATGGCTTTTACTTTCTCGTATGCGAAGTATACATAGAGAAAATATTATACCATTAAAAAAGCCGAAATCGGGATTTTGTCAAATATAGACATTTCATATTTCACCGAGTTCGAAAAGCGTATTTTTGAAATTATGTCTGTATGTCACTTTGTCTACTCGCTGGCTTATCCGTGGCCAAAATAACTCACATATGATATTTATGAACACAATAACTATAAACGTAAAGATCTAGATAGATAAAATGCGATACACATATCTACAGGGAGTGATATAAAGGGAGTGAATTCCGGATCAGCTGAGATTTAACAGCACACTTATTATCCCATATTTCCTGGACAAAAAATGATTAAAAAAATGAATAAAACAGTGTCCCTGTATCTATTTTTTGAGAGAAATAATACTACAAGAATTAATAGAACATATTTATAGAAGTGTCTCTGCACTTTTCTTAAATTGGGCATGTTGGACATAAGTATCAATAAACCTATAGGAATATTCTCCAATCAACTTTCTTTGGATTTAGGAAATATAATGCCATTTTTTTATTCTACTTATAAGAGCCTGCATCTATTGAATGCATTTTTCTAAATGAAGAAGATGGTGATAAACTCTCTAAAGTCATGGGAAGGTCAGCTAACTTTACCTCTTCCCATCTACTTAATTGAATATGAAATTTATACTACTTTCTTTTGGCTAATTGGGTGCAAATTTTAATAAAGATGTACAGTTTTCGACATATTATCGAGAACCATATTTCATTTATCAAAGTCATTGAGTCTTTGAGTTACCTCATTTCAGACACGAAAATATACAGGGTGAGAGATGGTGACTATGTTTATGGATTTAGTCCAAACTTTAATGTATATTTAAATTTTCCATTCCCTTTTTCGTTGATAAATTGATATACTAAATTTTATTCATCCATCCATCTTGTAGCATGCGGCAAATTTTATTCATATAGCTTTAGACATCAACTTAAGATGTACTAGAATGGAGAGAAAATTTAGACTAGTTGCATTTGAACCGCGTTTCAAAGGAATACAATGTCCGTTTTGAGACGGAATCACGGTCAAATTACTAGACTGTCACTTTTACTGGCATCCGTTTTTCTAATTTCCATTCCACATAAACGGCAGGACACTTGGCTCAAAGGATTTAATAGGCATCAGACCGTATTATGTTACTTATTTTCGACAGAATCGTGTTTCAAACCTGGAACTTCCCTATTCCAGACTCACCAGGCCACACATCCCTGAAGCAGATGGGTGGTACAAATTTAGATTTAAGTTTAAGTATCAAATAGGATTTCTTTACTGAGAGATTTTTATGTCATGGTACTTACAGATAGATAGACATAATTACTAAAATGATTTTACGTATTCAGGGAGGTCTAAAATGTGAAGATTTATAAAAAGTTCGGCAATAAATTTTTTGACGATTACAATATTTTCTCTTTGTATAACACATGCATGGGAAAGTAAAAAAAGCCATCAGATCTTTACCCTACTATTTATGTAGATATAAATCATCTTTATTCATCAATGTTACATTTTTTTAAGGAAGATTATCAGACTTTTTATTGTAATTGTTCTAAGTTATTGTTATATTGATAGTTTTTTGTGTTTTCTTCTATACTTAAAAATAAAAGTTGAATAATTAGTTCAGCTCATTAATTTGATCACTTCATGTGTTCTTTTAATTATTTATTTGTTTGCAGCGTTTACAGTAAAAAACATTAAAGCCTTTTCTCCCTATTAATTATGATATTCCCATATATAACATTTATTCATTATTATTGTTTTCTGTAAACGAAGACTTGATTGTGGTGATCTAATTAGATAATTAAAATTAGTAATATATTTATGAGAAAAATATTTTTCATCACAATTCGTACCTCGTCCTTTATAACTTTGCTTTTAATTTCTATAAACCCCTCAAACAGTATCTAAACGTTTGTTATTCCGGTCTCGACAATCAGTTGACTCCCAATGTTATTGATGTCTATGGTTTCAGCTCCCCCTTATTCTTGATAACAATACAATTGTCTCGAAGATTCAGGGCAGAGCCGGAGTTGAAACGAGCGCCATCCACCAGAGGGCCGACCCCCTTCTCACAGCATTTCAGGTTCTTCTCAGAAGCTGTGTTGTGAAGGTAATCGCATCAGTCCCCAATTCATTCTTCTGCTACTTCGATTACCACGTGTTTTCGGTATTTGCTCGCGACTGAATGGGTGTTGCGGTTATTTTATTACTCACCGTCTTGTTCATTGGTAAGTGAGTTAATTTCTTTTGAGATTTAAATTATATGTGAGAGCTGATTTTAAAACTGACAATGATTCAACAGAGAAATTTGGGGTCTTTTTTGGGGGGAAGGAATGGAGTTTTTTGAGGGGGAGGGTTCTTAATTTTCCATAGAAAGAAAGACATAAAACAATCTAAAAGTGTTTCTAGTAATGTTATTTAAATTTTTATTCAATCTGAAGATTTAAAAAAGTGGAATATAATCAAAAATGTTTCGAGTAATTTTAAGGAATATCAATTACTTAGAAATTATATGTAAGCTGGTACGAAGCAAAGACATTTAAATAGCTAAATAATTATATCATATTTAGATGGAATATTTTTTTAAAGTTTGAAAATTGATAAATAAGTTTTACCCAATTTCTGCTTTATCTCTTATTCAGAGAGTTATTTATATAATTATCTTTTAATTTTATTTTGTGTATTTTATGCTATGTCCCTATTTTTTCATAAATGCGTTTTGTTGTACACTATCTCTTTTACTGATTAATGTATTAATTATTTCATTAAATGTAAGATTTAATATACATATACATGAATTTCATATCAAAACTGATGAAATTAACTTTAACTTTTTATTTAAAATTATAATTTTCTAAATATTTTTTCTTGGAAGAATTCTATGCATTCTTATTATTACTTTTATCAAATTATAAGGAATTACAATAATTATTTCTAAGCTTTATTTCAATTTAATTATATCATTGATAGAATATGAAAACGCAATTGGGAAGAAAAAATCCTTTTGCATATAATCCGAAAAAAACTGTAAGTTAATAAGCCTCACTGAATATAGTTATTCGCAAAAGTAATGATATTTAGCAAGATAACGTTTTGCTGCAAATTCATATTTAAAAGAAATGATTTTAAATGTTAAAAAAATGTATGAATTATTTAAGCTCCTTTTGCATCGAATTTTCTATATATGGGTTTGGTTTGATCACTGGTTATTACAATTTTTATTTAAACCATTTTAAAACAATTTATAATTAAATCGTATTTTTACTCCACCATTGATTAAGTTATAGCGCAAAAGATATAATTTTACTTGACTATGGAAAATATTATAATATTGCGAAATAATTTTTTCTAATTATATTTTATTATCCAGTTTTGTATTTTTAATTTCAAATTAGTATCTTTTCATTACGAATTCGATTTTATGTCGGAACACAGAACCATAATTTTGAAAAGAATTTCATGTATTTTTGGTCTATTTTGAGAAGAAAATATAAGTCTGTATTTTGAAGTGTTTTTAGTATTAGAATCTACCTTTAACGTAGGAAAGTTAAATCTCTTTACATTATCCGGAAAGGTTAAAAATCCATTTAATGGATTTTGAATTTGATGTTGGAATTTCAATTACGTATAGTTTTCATGTAAGCTAAACAAACTGATCCAAATAAATATAATAGATTTTGATAAATTCAGCATAATTTCTCCTGTCATGTTTTGTGAAAATAGCCAAATTACAAAACTTGCACTTTGGAGTTACATTTTTATCTCATAAATTAATTCATATGCTAAGCTCATTTTATATTTTTGTTAATTAAATTATTGAATCACATTCTAGACTCAGTAATACATTAGGTATTTATGCTGCAGCTTTTCTATGTTTTTAAAAAATATTACACCAAATATATTTTAAGCTTTATATAGAGAACAAGATCAATTTGATATTTACAGATCCTCAGTAAAATTCCTACCTATGCGAAAATTTGAAAAATGTGAAAACGATCATCTTTAAAATAAAAATGCCAATAAAGATTTGATTTGATATTTATTATTTTCAATTTTAATATATAATAAATATACAGAGAAAGATTTCAATAAATAAAGTAATAATAACTGTAATTGCTTTTTCAACAATTTTAAAAATATTAATTTAAATAAATAAGTAAGCAATTTTAATAAGAAAACAGTATACAGCATTTTAAATGCACCAACTATAGAATAAAACTTCTAAGTAAAAGGCAAAACTGTAAATAAAGTACACAAAAAGTAAAACTTTTTATTGATTATTTAATCGAATATATAGCGCAGCACCGAAATCCGCAAGCGAATTAAAGGTCTTAGAAATAATTCAATATCGATCACTGAGGACACACGGAAGTATTTAACTAATAGAAACAATTAAGAAATAAAAATTTCTAGTTTTGACTGGAAGTAAGTCAAAATAAATTCGAATTATAAACGATATTTTAGCTTTATAGTGATAAGAAATTCATGAGATCAGAGAAAATATTCACATAGAAAAAGCTCGAATTAATGTTCTTCTGTACATGATGATTTTAATAAAATATGAATTCGAACGATGTAAACTATATTTTAACTTTATCGTTATAAAAGATTTAAGAGACCAGAAAAAATACTCATATAAAAAAGTTCGATTTAATGAAATTCCACTGTATATAAAGATTTTGATAAAATTCCTGTTATATAAAAGTATCAATTTTTGTCTCCTTAATATGACCAGAGCCAGGTTCTTAACTTATCAAAATATTGAATTTGATTGTATTGAAAATGGAAAAAATGTATACTTGTAATATGAGTTGAGCAAAATATTTATAATATGTTGAGTCATATTATAAATATTTTGCAGCCTTGAAAATAACAATTAAATTCGAGATCTAATAAAATGTCTTCAGTAAACAAATACAATGATCTTTCGAGCATGAGCTTTGTACATTGTACAGGATAAATTATTTTCTAATAACTGACTAAAGTAAGAATAACTGACTAACTAAATACTATGAGAAAATTAATCGAAATCTGATGCATGATTATTAAATTATTAATGCCAAAAATTACTAATGCTTGAAAGTGATTTTGATTAGATTTGAATAAACAGATTTTGCATTGCATACAAATTACTTTGGGGATATATATTAAAGGAAAGAACACCATTTTTATTGAGGTTGCATGCTTACAAATAATTAGCACATATATTTCAAGGCACAAAAGGTCTATTTATCTGTAAGTCAAGCTTTTGATAATCATTTCCTACATTTTCTATTGCGAAGACATTTTTCCTCCTCCAAATTCTTACATTATTACTTCCGTTTTTGAACACTATTTATCTAGACAAAGAAGATGAAGAAACTTGTTTCTTAAATGAAAATTCTTATTAAAATAAAGATTTTACATTAACATAAAACATTTTAAACATTTTACATCATAAGAGCTAAATTTGAGTAAATATCGTGTCATTTTAGTCTTTCACAGAGGAAAAGCGTTGTTCATCTGTTCGCAAATCTATTTCTACCAACTGAGAATGAAGATAATTGGTAAATTAAAAGATCTGATATTTATAATCATCTTTTTCTGAACTAAAATGAAACTCTTTTCGTGTGTGTGCTTGTGATCAGGAATGTATCATCAACCAATTCGGCTCATCGCCAAATGTCCATTTTTGTTTTCTGCTTCTTACAAAATATATGGTTAGTTACCGTAAAAAAATAAAAATATGTGGCAACACATCATTTATGTACTTTTATAATTTCATTATTTTCTACTTAAAGTTATATTAAGTGTAAATAACTTTTATTTATTACGAAAAAACATTGTCATACCATGTCCTTTCCAGAGGCGGTCTTATTATATGAGTTTTTTGTTACATGCATTTTTAGATCATCTATCCTAAATATAACTTGCGAGCTTATTTATACTTAATATATTAATATGAAGAAGGAAAAATAAGGATGACTCCAAGAAACAATTCCCATGATATCTTATATACGAATATATCATAAAAATTATGAGTAGTAACCAATGCTAAGAAGTGGGGTGCAAAAAATTACGTCGAATACAGTTATTTCATTGAATCTTCAATAAAAATTTAAAAAAAAATATAATTACATTTATATTTGAATTTTAAGATCAATATCTTTTATTGGTTTGAAAAATCTCTTACTTATAATAAGTATGATATCTTCGCAGTTCCTGTTAATGTAAAAGATGATTAATAAATTAATCATTAATATATTCAATATGAATAATTTCTATTGATTTGAAAAATGTTTCTTAGTTATGGTAATAATAATTTCTCCGAATCGTTTATTTTCTTTGATGTGTCGGCCCACATAGATGATAAGTAATGAATTCATATCAAGATCCACTAAGAAATATAAAACATAATGAATGAAAAAAAGAAAAAAGTATGTTAGAATAAGGTTTTTGAAGTATAAGTCTCCAAGCCCATTTTGGGCTTTGGCATCATTTTTCATCTTAGACTACAATTTTTATCAGTTATCCTTCGGTAACATGAAAAATAATATCACCGGATAAACTGTTAACGAGCTGATGATATCATAAGCTTTCATACCACATTGTCTAACCAATTTAAAAATATCGTCTACTTCTTTATGATCCGTTTTCACTCGGTGTATAATTCACAATTATTGCTCGCAAATTCACTAACAAGTGGCACTATTTGTATAAAAACAAAATTTAGTTCGATTAATCGATTAACAAATCATTAAAATCTTGAAATATTGGAACAGTTTATTGTCACCGAAAAGGCACAGGTTTTCAAATGTTCAAAACGAGTAAAAATTCTATTGCAAAATAATTTAAAAAAACATCAAAATGTAATTGCTATAAGTTTCGCTTTTATAAACCAAAAATGCTTGGAATTTTACTCAAATGCATCTACAATTATTCAATGTTTTGGGGTAGACCACTTCTTAATGACTTCCACTCTATCAAGTGCTAAAAAGTACGATTATAACTAAAGTTCCGATAAAAAATGGTGCTGAATGGGGCGCTATTACTGAAACTATTTTCACTCACGGACAACTTTTAAAGTATTTTCGAGCTCCAAAACAAATAAAAATACATTTCCGATAGTGTATCCACTCCTGATTACTTTTTCGGATTTAGTTCAAAATTTTCAAGGTAATTGAGTCCGACCGTTTTTAACTTTATTTCTTTTTTTTAAAATAAATACTTTTCTTTTGTAAGATGTTTCAATGAAAGTCATATACTGAAATTTTTATTTTAATCGAGCAGTTAGATGTTTATAAAGATATGATTTTATTATAAATAATTAACTTATTCTGGAAGCTTCGTTTCTTCAGTTTGGAATTTCCCATGATTTACGTATTCTTGGTGACTGTACTCTTTTTCAATATTTTTAGAATTTAATTATCAGCTTATTGGACGTTTTAAATAAATTTTAATTCCATAAGAAGATTGTCATTAGGTAGTAAATATTAGAAAAATTGTATTCGTGAGTACTTGATATTTATAATTATGAATAAAAAATTAATGATTGAAAACTAAAGCATAATTTAAATTGAAAATTTTTAATCTTTAGTACTCACGTTGGTTTCCAAAAGCTGTTTTTATTAAGTTTACTTATCTGCTTTCGCACATGGTATTTAATTCGTTGAATTAAGTCAAAATTGTGTTACATAAACTTCAGCAACTCGTTGATTTGCATCGACTCAAGGCAAAATAATCCTGCGATTCTTTGCTTTTCAAGGAGATAATATTACATGACGATGGCTATAATGAAATTGGTGATGTGTGAAACAATTTTATATGCGTACAAAATGTAAGGAAAAAATCTTGTTAACAAGTTTTTGTTACAGAAAGATATAGGCAGGAGGATTATGAGATCATAGTACAAGAAAATAGCAGATCACTACTTTTTTGAAAATTCTAAATGTCGGATATTATATTTGATAGTTTGTCTTTTAAAAAATTGTCTTCTATTTGGCAATAATTTCCGAAATTCGGTTGAGAAACCATTCGCAAAATCCAATATTTAATTTTAAAGAGTTTTTTTAATGATTAATTTTCCTTAGCCAATAGTTAATTTCTCTAAACAATTGATATTGGTTTTTCTATTCCTAAAAATTAATCTTAAATGTATTGTCCCATCTGCGTGGGAAACAATCCATTCTAATAATCTTAAATTGCGTAGTGATTGATATATATATACTTATGGCCATTTTGAATTTATTCCAAATAATTTAATAATTGATTCATAAGAATTATTTTTTATTTCCTACATAGAGTTACGATAATTAAGCAAGTAATTATTTGAATTAATTAAATTAAATTTTTTCTTATATTTAATTGACCTTCCAAATCTCAGATTAATTTTTAACATTTCATTTACGAATGCAGTTTATCTTTTATTTTCACTGGAATCAGTAAAATCAAATTAATGTTTCATGAAATTTTTAAAATTTAATTTATATAATATTTATTATGAAAAAAACTAATTGAACGTAGTTTTGATATAAAAACTGTGTTTTTCAGATATATTTTCCGCTGGCATTCTTCTATTACTATATTTTTTTTAAAATTTATTCTAAAAGTGATCATAGCATTCATTTGTATCTTTGCAATTACAAATTGGAACTTCAATTAATTAAATTAATTAGTAAGATTGTATGCGAAATATTACACTTCAGTTGGAAATTGGGATTTTTTCATAAGAATTTTTTTTTATACGAGATACAAATTTAAAGCACTGAAATAAATAATTATAAAATTCTTTAATGAGTTAATCATCTTGATTGCTAATAGCAAAAATAGGTATATCATATTAAAAAATACTAAATTAAAGATTGAACAGATTGATTTATTTAAATTTATATATATTTCTTTATGTAATTTGAAACCAGAGTGTTTTCAAAAAATTATTTATTCTTCTTCTAATTAAAAATGTTTCCTATACAATAAAATACCGAATGAATCAGGTTCACTTCATAAATTTAGCTTTAATTATTTAACCGCATATTTTAACTGATATATATCAACTTACTCATCTGCAAATTTAAAAAAAGGCCATGTTAAGGTGCAGGAAAATATACCTCTTCTCTTATAAAACAAAATGACAAATATTTAACTTTTATATCTTTTTATTTATATAAATGAATTCGGAAAATTATTATACAGCCATAAAATACACAGAAACTTAGCTAGACTTTGTGTAGGTAAATATGTTCAGGAAACACTTCAAATTCTATACATTTGCTAGTCCCAGCTTGTACAATATTTAGTTAATGATTTTTTTTGAAAGCATATGACACTATGTGAATATGCTATATGAATTTTTTTTTAAAGCATTTACACACTATGTGAAAAGCAAGATGAGAAAATAATTTAGTATTTTATTAGACTTCGCAAGATAATTAAGTGGAAGCCTCCCCTTGTTTTTTGAGCAGTAGCATGTATACCGCTTGATAATCACTGGCTTAGTGATGAATGATATGAACTAAGAAGAAAACTACTGCAAATCAAAAATGATATTGAACAACTAAAACCTATAAAGTAACGACTGTCTAGACATGAATTGAAAAAAAAAGCATGTAATGTATTCTTTTTTGACAAAAGACATCAAATCCGTAATGTATGTACTAATTTATACAATGGAAGTAAAAGGATGATGTATAGGAAAATTATTGTTGGTCGGAAGCTGAATGACATTTTATAACAGCACTAGATCGGCGCATTGTAGCAGCAGAAAAAATAATTTTGGAAATATCGGTTGAAATTTGAAATAGCTATCTTGTTTAATTAGGAATGATAGAATTTCTTTTTTAGAATGAATACATTCTTTAAAATTGAATAAGGTATATAAAGGAGAAGTATTAATAAAATTTTTCTATTTTTTACTTCATTATTTAAGTGCTTTAGAGTAGACAGCAATTTTTTTTTTTCCTCAGTATAAACAAATTAATCCCAACTCATGAGCATGTAATTAGCCAAATGGAAACGATGGCTTTTTAAAATTTACATCTTGTTGATGGTCATCGAGAATGCAAGTCGAATGGGAAACTACAGTCATTTGAAATAAAAAGGAATGTTGTTGGGAATAATGGGAATACGTGGAATAAGCACATCTTCTCCATTCAACTTTCCATTAAGAATAGTGGTCTCGACTCTTCTTATATGTTGGTTTTCAGAGTCTGATGAACGTGATCGGTTAGCACATAAATCTTGTCTTTCGATTCTTACCGCATGTTGATCTTGAGATTCTGAAGCACATGAATTTTCAATTCGTAACCAATCTGCTTTATTGTTCGTTTGTCGTTCCTCGTTAATTTGAGAAACTCGAAATCGCTTATTTCTACGTGCTGTGCCTATCTATCTACTAAAAATTGGACGAATGTTTGAGAGGACGAACTTTTGGGAGGAATATTTTTCGATGAAGCAATAAAAACAATATATGCTTGTATATCAGAAATATCTTTTATCGATTCACTGAATAAATTTTAAAAAATTGCTGTTTGCGCTAGAAAATGTCCATTACATATTGCTTACCTTGATTGGAATCTATAATAATAAATATGTTTTGTATGTGTGAGTTAAACTCAGAATAATATGTGTGGTTCATCACAGCCAAAATATTGTACCTGTTGAATAACAATATATTGTGTAGATGACTATTCATTGACAAAAAGAAAAAAATTAGCGCTTACATTAAATAATTTCGATTTCGTTTCACTCCGAATGGTATGTTCCGTTTTCTGTTTACTGTTTGCCTTTTGTCAATTTTAAAATAATGTTGAATAATAGAAACATATGAAACGATTTGTTTATTTGTATTTTTTTTGTGTTCAAAATAAATGCTATTAATTTTACTACGTCTATAACCTCAGAGAAAATGCAAGAAATAAGTTGAGAAAGATTAATTGCAGTCTGATGAGTGCTGTGGCAGCGCATAAAATTCTTAGTGCTATTATTATTTTCTAATCAGTGATATTCTGTCTGCTTGTGTTGTGAGTTTTTACCAGTAAGAGTACTGATCAGTTTATTCATCTAATTTGCATTCCGTTAAAAATTATTTCGAAACCAAATATGATTGTCGAATAACAGACATGAAAATGGCTCTGATATTAATAATTTGTTAAATTTATTTAAATGCGTTAATTATAAGATTAACTATAAAGGATTTAATAAACACGAGTTAAGGAGAGACTGTAAGCGTTCCTATGGAATAAGTGCTTTTTGAATCCTCATAAGTTAAGGGTGCTTGAAATTGCAATTTATAATGAATTTTAAAGAGCAGAGCACTTCTGTTTTTGACACTATTCAATGTATCAATGTTAAATGTTCTTTCTTAATTTACTATGAATATGAAGCTGAGTCTATTGAACTGATGAATGGAGTCAATTATTGCTCATAGAAGACATACCAAGTATTTTGCATGATTTTAAACTTTGAATTCAAAGTGCATATTGTACAAGACAGAATGTCGAAGAACAGTTTAAAATGCAATTAAATGTTAAATTCTATAAGCAGTTAAATTTATCAAGTGGTTTGGATTCGTCTTAATTGGCCTCCTAGAGCATATGCAAAAATATCTTCTATGATTTTTCAAAACATTTACGGCGCAATATTTTTGTACATTTTCATGATATTTTTAAATTTCAAAATAGTTGATTGAAATTTAAAATAATAAACAAAGTTTTCTTGGATTTTCCTATTCTATCAAAGTATATAACGCGTATTGTAATATGAATTTTTCTATGTCACATAGTTTTTGTGTGAAAAAAATGAATTTACAGCTTAGTGTCAATGATATCAAACAGGAACAAGAAAAGTTATATACTGATCCAACAATATACCAAACAGCTTAATATAATATAGCTAGATTTGATTTTATATCATTTAACAAAATCTTCATAAAATCTTGTTTGCAATTTAGTTCATCTATTTTTGTAAAAAAATCCAAAGAGATCTGAAACTAAAAAAGTACTTTTTCTAATTTCTAATGCAATTACATCATTAAAATTTCAAAGAAATTATCAATTTTTGCAATCTATTTCTACAAGAAAATAAAAGAAATTGAAAGATGAAGAGCTTCAATTTCGTTTTATCATATTTCGAAATGAATAACAAAAATAAAGAAAATACCTGCAGGGGAGTATACGAAATGAAGCAATTCGATTTGGAATCGGTTTCTGTCGTACAAAAAGTGAACTGTCCGTAGGAATTGTTTAAAGGAAAATTTGATTTCCAATTTGAAATTGTCTCTTCTAATTGGAATTTTATTTATTGAAGATATATTTAAATAAATTTTTATATTTCAAATTAATATTCTAGAAAAATTGTTTAAAATAATTCTAGAATTCAATATATTTATTAGAATATTAACATTTTAAGCAAAAAGATTCCAATCTGACTATTCTTTTTTATATTCAAACATTAATGGAGTTCACATGCGTCTATTTCAAGTATGACGCTCTTAATAAATATTCTATAACAGTTACACAGAAAATCGAGTCTCGTTTTATTTATTCAGAGTGTCATAAAATTCTTGTAATGTTTACTTATAAATTTAACTGAGCTTTTATCTCAACAAAAAAAGCTTATTCTTTAGTATTAACTGTTATTAAAATAAATTGGATTTAATAAAATAATTAAAATAAAGAATTTTTTTATTCCCCCATGCTTTTACTAAAAATAAGAAGTATTCGAAATGTTTATTCAGATTCGAATAATACATTTTTGAAGCGTTTTTTATTATTCGAAAGATGTAGTATGATATGCCTTAATGAATGGGGTATACTAACATAATTATTAAAATTGTAGTATCAAAATAAAAGTGTTATATAATTCAAATAAACCTTGTTAAAAATTTAAGATTTCAAATAATTTCAGAGAGCGACTTTATGGTTGCTTTTAGCATTGTTCACTGCAGTACAGTACAGTTTTTCAATGGGATGTTTAAATACGTAGTTTCTTTTATTGAAAAGAAAAAGGAAC
This sequence comes from Argiope trifasciata, assembly GCA_026543055.1. Classification (NCBI taxonomy): domain Eukaryota; kingdom Metazoa; phylum Arthropoda; class Arachnida; order Araneae; family Araneidae; genus Argiope; species Argiope trifasciata. Next base: position 3,666,536 of record JAPMOQ010057597.1, on the reverse strand, counting down.
TCAATTTTAAATTTTTTTATTTAGTTTTAATGTAAAACAACATTTAAAACACCACATATTTTTTTACTGAATTCTTTTATTTAAATAAATTGCAGGACTTTATTTAATACATGCTTCTTCTAAACAATTAGTTGGAATGGAAAGCAAATCTCTGAATAAAATTCTTATGGTTTATTTCTGAATAAGTTTTTTTATCTTCATAATATTCCAGGTCACCTCTACCTTTCACAATCAACATTGCACCTAAAACTGAATTTATAATTTTTTTTAGATCAGAAACTTTTATTTTGAGAAAAATATTGTTAAAACTTTGAGCTTCTTGCTATTAGTTAGCTTATAGAACATACAATTATAGATAATGCTTACTGCCTCTATTATCTAGGCAATTAGAAGCCGCTAGTTTATATATTCTCATGTCGATGCACCGAATCACAATCTTTGGGGAAAAAGCACACTTTTATAAACTTGAAAGAAAGAGGCCTGTAGCGTTTTCAGCTTAATCGTCTGCTGAATAACGAAAGTAATTCTTTGTTTTAAGATCTTATACGACTATTTAACGTTTTCGTCATTTTTTAAACGCTTATATAATACTATAATTCTATTTCATTGCCATCTTTTTAATATGTATGTATTTATTTTATAATGTGGACATCTTAACATGTTATACGGAATATAAACTTAATCAACAATAGGGTACAAACATAAGGGCATAAAAAAAATTGTTCTTTTATTCATTTCCAAATGATGTCAATCTTTACGAAATTACGAATCTTACGAATTTAATTGCATGATTTAATGAATTGATCGTTAATTCTAAGAATATTAATATAGTATATTTTGGACAAAAATTACATAATTGCTGAAAATCAGTATATCGGCGAGTGAAAAATTGATTGCTAAATTCCATCTTTACAAAATAAAACAAGTAATGCTAAATAAAAGTGTATTAAATTCTGGATGCTATTATTTAAAATCATGAAACTTTGGCTATATTATAAATCAATCAGTTCTGACTTCATTATAAATTACCAAAATTTTGTTCATTCTGTTTCTTAAAAAGAGGTAATCAGGAATATGACGAAGACTAAAGGAAGTAATCTTAATCAGCGATAAAGCTCCAAAAGGGAAAAAAATCTCCAAAGATAACGATAGATTCCCGTCAAAGATAATTTCATTCGTATCATTCACAGCCTTGCCTGAAGTCTGTAATTTTATGTTGGAGGGAGAAAGGGTATCTCAATTTTATTAGAGTGTATGCCGGAAAGTTTGGGAGAGACCAAAAGCCTAGTTTTTAAACACAAAATCTCAGTCCAGAATGATAATTCAAATTATATGGATTAAATTAGATAGGAGACATATAATTCTTTTTCATATCAAAGAATAGATGTAAGAATATGAGCAGCTGAAATGTAATTGCCCAACGTAAAAATGTTTGCCGGTTTTTTTTCTTCCTTCACTTTGGACACATTAGGTATATTTCAATAATTCTTACTTTACATAGAATATATTTTAATGGTAATAAAAATTAACTTTAAAAAAAATTCAAAGTTAGGTTTTAAAATTGTTATTCAATTATTAAACTGATATATCTAAAAAAAATTAGGAATAGAATCATATAAAAATATTTACGTCAATAAAAATGCAGTAATTGAAACAACAGAGAATAGTTATCCCTTTCCATTTTTGCCATTTCATCCATTTTTAAATTTCCATCATTTCTGTTCAATAGTTACGAAAATTTGTATAGAAACTCTAAAAGAGCTCCGATTACTGCCATTTCCCCCTTTTTTGATAATTTATCACTATTTCACATATTTATTTAATTCGAAAATGAAACAAAAAATAGAGTTTACGATGCTACTTTGTACTAATAATTTGTTATTAATGATGATGATTAATGTTATTTTTTAGAATAATTTTAGCACAAAAAGCAGAGTAAAAGCGAACAATTGATTGATTTAGGAGATTCGATTCAATATTATTTGAACGAAATTGTTCCTGAACTTAACATATCAAAAATAATAGTAATTGATTGGAATAGCAGAAAATAACCTGAAATCCCTTTATGCATAAAATAATAAAAAAGAAAAATTGCCTAAATAAATTATTAATGGATATTTTTTGTAAGAGAATGTTAAGAAAGATAAGAAAGAATAAAGTGGAATAATAAATCTGTGGATAAAATAAATACTACCATTATATTTTAGTGTAATGCCATTTTTGAAATGGATAGTTAAGGATGTAGAAATAAATGTGTTTATTTGCATTTATTTTCTTAAAAAAATTAATTAATCATAAATCTCACATGAAAAATTCTCGTTTGGGGAAAATTTCGTCTCGAAAATTAAGTTAGATTGTAGAAGGAGTTTTTTTAAATAATCATCTATAATAATCATTTTTTATTCACTTTAAAATAATTGTGTTTAAATATATTTATTTCAAATTAACTATTTGATATCTTCAGAAATGAAAATATAATAACAAACCAAATCATAATGGCTTTTTAAATCTTTTTATATATATTTATAATAAAGAATCGCATTTCTAATATTTTATTGATAGACAAGGAAAATAAGGAATTTTCCATAAAATTAAATATTTATTTTTTGATTTTGCAATTTTTATACGGAGATTTTGGATTCATATTTTCACATTCGTTTTCGGTATTTTTTCTGATGCCATTCTTGCAAATCAAACTACTAAGATCAAAGGTTATATGATCAAATAAATTAATGAAATGTTAAAAGTAATAAAAAGAGTTATGAGAATGACACATTTTCTGCATTGTGCATATTGAAATAATGGTATATAAATATTTCTTAATATATCTCCGGCTATTAAGAATCAAATATTTAACATTTCAGATCCGGACAAATTTTAATGTAAGCAGTAATTAAAAAGAAGAAAAGAGAAGTATTGTCGTTGTAAATTTGTAGTTGAAAGAAAAATAAATACAAATAGGGTATTTTACATGAATACGATTGGTATGTTCTTGATTGTTATCTTATTTACCATCTGACAAGCCCGCGGTTACGAAGACACCGATTTAAGCCGATAGGGTGCATCACTTGATTTTTTAGTAGCTCCGTCTAGGAGCAAGAGTTCGACTTTGCCACTCAAGTGTCACAACCCTTTAAACGGAGCTGACTTCATTCAAGCATTCTTATTCGTAAATCTTTTGACCTGAACCAAAGAATGATCACCTCAGAAGCAGTACTCCCAGTGCTATTACTTTCGACATGGAGGACTTTGTGACCACGACAGATTTATACGTGAGTCATTCACCACCTTACACAGTGAATCTTCAGCTAGCGGGTTCGAACTCGCAACCTAATGGACACGAGTCCATCTTCCTATCAACCAGGTTATACCGGCCTGTACGGTTTATATGAATACAATAAGCATACCACTAAATCAAATGATACATTTCTTATTGATTTCAACATTTATACATTGTGAACAATAAGTGCGGATTATACGACTAGCTTACTTATATTTTTACTTTCTTGAGCACGAAGTATAGAAAGTATTGCAATCGTCAAAAATCTCTATGTTGAAATCCTGCGAGAAACCAATAATAATAATAATAAATAAATAAATAATGCCTATTTGAAATCATGTCTGTTTATGAATATCCTAACTCAACATTTTACGATCTATACATAGAAAGTTTGTTTCATAGCATTTATATCGAAATTGTAAGTTTTGGTCTAATTTTGATTGAAATTCATTCAAAGAAATGACAATCCTCCTAACCCTCTTGTCTAAAAACAATTGAAAATTTATAGTGAGCCAGCCACCACCATACGCGAAGGTCTCCGGCCTTCGAACTCACAACCCAAGGGTTCCACCGCCCTACCAACCAGGTTACTCCTGTCCTGAAAATTTTGTTTTACAGATTTAGCACCTAAAATGTAGATTTTTTTTGCCAAATTTTAAATCAAATTTCTCAAAGTGTTGATCATTTGTTGGTCTATAACATGCACGTGAAAGAGAGAATATGGTATGTGATATTGTCACGGCGATTGTGTTTCTGTATCAAATTCTTGTTTCACTGTCGAAAAATGGACCTCCAAAAGGCAGGTTTGAATTTCTATTGCTTATTTGTTACCAACATCCCAAACGATTAATTGTCAAAGATCGCACATTAAATTCAATAAAAAATACTTATTTCAAACCAAAGATTGGTCTTTCGTATCTATGATTAGGCAATGTCATACAGTTAATACACAAATACCAGTTTTCTGTACTATACTTTGAAACATAAAAAGATCACATGCAAAACTCTAAAAATAAAAATCTGAACTCTGGTAGCCTTAACGACATAGTCCAAATTCCACAGGTTTGCGCAGAAGAATGAATAACATCTTTATTAAGTAGTAAGATATAAAATTTGGAGTAACTGCTCCAGTTGATTTTATTCCAGTGAAATAAAATAAGAGCGTCTTCAAGTCATATCTAAAGAAATACTCAATACTGAATTAAAAAAGCGAATATCTGAGAATAGAGCAATTATTATTAATTTTAACATTATGTAACTTAGCTTAACACTCAAATAACTAAAAGAAGTGTGCATAAAGCTAATCAAAAAGTATAGTTACGTTCACTGAATATGACAAAAGTTGCTTCTTGGAAAAAAGAATTTTGATTAGCAAATTTTTGAGTTAATTTTTCAATATTTCTGAAAGCAGTATCATATTAACCTTGTAGGCGTAGTAAGATGATTTAATCGGTGATTTGATAGTTAGTAAAAACCAATTTTTCCTGAAAATCCATTCGTTTGATAATAAAATTATTTAATATCGTTTCGATTATAATATAAATATTGCTTTCTTTCCTTTAGAAAATCTATACTTTCTGAATATAAATTGAAATACTTTTCTTTGTCACAATGCAAATGAAATGGTAAATTAAAAATGAAGAAATAAAAAAAAATGAATCAATTGAAAACGAAAAATAAAGTTATTTTTCCTTTTAAAAAGATGAAGTAATCAGTTTATCATATAATTTTTCCAGTATCAGATTCTTAAAAGTTATTAACTCTTTTTTACATCTGTAAATAATTTAAGTTATATAATGTTATATTAGATTTTCCCTATGCAATGCTGCCATTCTAAAGCAAAGCTTTTAAAATGGAATAAATTATTTACCATCCCTTTGGGGTATCTTTAACGCTTACGAAATTGTGTTCAAAACCTTTTCGTAGAGTAAAGAATTCGTCTGAGTCGAAATCTTATTCCTCGCTGTACAGTTTCTCAGGATTAAGTATTTTAACGAAAAATCTCCCACTTGAGACGAAAGACAAAACTTAGAAATAAATGATTTTAATAGACAAATTCAAAGAGACCTATTATTTTCGTCTGGGGAATGAATAGAATACTTACTCTTCTACATTTACGATGATCATGGTTTCTTATTTCATTTCATACCAAATAGTAATTAAGATTAATTTTTAAAAGAAGTCTGATTACCTCAGAAGAAAAATTTATTTCTATTGGCATTTAGAATTTTTAAAAAACGCATTCATACCTAATAATCGATTTTGAAACATTCGTAATCTTTTAGCATATTTTAAAAGATGAATAAAATCTTGCTTAGTTTTCTAAAACTTTAATGAATTTTTTCTATGTTGAAGTCCTCATGAATTTTCAACAGAGCAATTAAAATGGACGGTAATACCAAGCAGCCATTTGTCGATTAAATTGTGCAGCAAAGTTTCCCTCTTTCTCTCTAGATTTTTTTAAAAGTCCTTGCAAGGCTTAAACTTTATCTATTTCGTTAAGCTTCGGCTTTATTTTCGAGTACTGGAGTGAAATGTGATTATTTTTCTTCAACTTTTAGAGATCCCATTACGATGGTTTTATTATTTGTTTTTTTTTTCAGTCATTGATTACTTCACAGATTTTACAACATTCTCCAGTTGATTTGAACGCAGATAATCAAATGTGTTTTAAAGTTGTAATTTTTTATTAGTCTGCATCTGAGCATGAAAATTTTTAGAATATGACCTTAACTGAATTTCATGGAATTATTCCTTATTATATAAAGTGATATTCATATTAAAATTCGCCAATTCAAAGGGGTTGTTAAGGATAATTACATAAAGAAATTATGCAAAATTTGAACAACAATTCTTCCAAATGAAGATATCGCCTTATATTTAATTTTTAAAAAATGCAAAAAGGCGATACCGGATTTTAGCGATATATCTGGTCTTTCAAAAATTATCTTAGCCAAATATCATTTAGAAGGTAATCGGGCGGGCCAAGGGGCCATATTGTTTCGAAATAATGGCATATCATTCTTTCTTCCTATAATAATTTCGTCCTAAGATATTCGCTGTAATAAGCTAATTCTGTGGCAAGATGCATGTTTTACATGAATATTAAGTTCTGAATATATACACATTCTAGAATTTCTGGGGCTGTCATAAAATTAACTTAATATTAAGTATTTACCAATAACGGAACAGTTTTACATTCCTGAAGATGTCACACCTTTAAAAAGCTAACAACCCGACATTTTTATAAAGGTTTTGTAGAGTGCGCCATTTTTTTTCTTTCTTTTTAGCAGTATGAATGAATCGCGAATAAGCTTGTGCTATATGGTTAAAGATACTTCGTTGCATAATCTCTTATTGAACTGCGCCATCTGTCGGCGAAATTTAATATAAATTTTTAATATATTGAGAGATTGCATAATTCTGAAAACTCATTTGGGGTAACAGAACACGCTATACTGCTTTCTGAGTTGAAGAAACTTAATTTCAACAGCACTATATTTAGAAATCGTTGAAAAGAGAATACTGGCAAAGCTCACCATAATCTTTTAACTTGCTAAAGACATTATTGTTTGACAACAAATAACATCAAACAAACATTGATTAATTGGATAATAATGAATTGTTACCGTATTACCGTTTTATTTATCGCATAAATCTTAAATTTTTATTAAGCCAATTATATTTTAGATATATTTTCTAGTATCACGATTTAATGCGAATTAGTCCGAAAAATTCATCTCCTTTCTTATATTCATCTATTATAGAAAAGATTTACTTAACTATTTGAACAATTTAGAAATAGTTTGAACAATCAGATCTGTAATAAAGGGGATTTTTTTAATTTATTTACTATATTTATTTATTATTTTATGTTTAATTAAGTGCTAATTTTTTTTCTAGAATAGTTTTACCATCTTAAAGATTAAAATATGGCGCAGAACAAGACATTTCCAGAATCTGACACAGTTAAATTCTATACAGTCCTGTCTTATTTCCTACTAGCCGCCTTTGGCGACCAGCTGGTTCGCCATGAGTAATGCGTTCTAAAATTTCCAATTAAATCATATATTTTTTAGCCAAAATTTAAGAAATAGTTTAAGTTAAAAGATTCAGTTATTAGTAGTTAAAGAGTCTGTAACTTTATTCGGAAAAACATTTTGGAGTTTAATGCTCTAATAATTTATCAATTATGCTTCCAAATTATTAAAAATGTTTTTTTCGGTGATATTGCCAAAATGTTAAATATGTTTTTAAAAAAAAGCGAAAAAGGGAAAAAATTATTGAATTAATGATACAGATATTGCAAACGATTATAGAAATATGCCATTAACTCGTGATTTCAATGCATATCCTGTCTAAATTCAATCAGGTTTACCGTAAATAAAGATAATTTATGGAATTAATGATATAAATATTGCAAACGATTTCTTGAATCCTTTGCCTTGCATTTATTTTTATAGAAGATATCACATTTTATATTTATGTTATTTTATCCAGTCACGTGCTGAAAGTTGCATTTCTTTAGATTTGATTTACGATGATAGTTGTTGTTTTTTTCATTTAAACTTCCGGCATTGTTTTATTTTATTTTATCCAGTCACGTGCTAAAAAAACATGGTTAAAATATTTCTTTAAAAATTCGTTAAAAATAGAAGCTTGAGCTATACATTAAAACACTGATACCATTAAAAAGCTAATTTTTTTATCTTTAAATTGATGTTAAAATAATGTTTATCCGATAATAATTTCGGAAGTTATAGCGGAAAAACGTCGAAATTTCGCTTAAATTTTAATTAATTCAAATTCTAATTAAAAATTCAAAAAAGGGCTCCGAGGTGCACATTCCCGACCTCCAAGGTATACATGTACCAAATTTGGTAGCTGTAGGTCCAACGGTCTGGCCTGTAGAGCGCCAACACACACACACACACACGCACACACACACACACACACACACACACACACACATTGAGCTTTATTATAAGTATAGATATAGATATAGATTATTTATTAGTTATCTAATTTACATAGATAGCATTCAGGCAAAAGAAAAATATTAGATAATTTTTATAACTGAATATTCTGAAACTATTCCTGAAATTAAAATTCTTTTTCCTGAATTCAAAGACAAATTAAGCTGCTGTCAAGGCCTTCACTTAATGACAAAGGCTTTATAATTTTCTTATGTTCCCAGAAGAATTAGAGACAGTAGAAAGATGATTATTTCAAGAATGATTTTGCTGAATATGCATAAAAAATCAATCTAAATTTCCATTTGTCATGATACTTTAGGCAAAATAAATTTTGATACAAAAACACAAGCGTTTTATAAGTTGTTAGAAAAAACTTAGAAATATTTGTGACTAAATAAATTGAAACTTATTTTGTGATAAAAGTCCTGACATCAAATTTTTATTAATTTCAAGTAGGTCTCGGCCAGGAAATCTGCAGCATTCATATTAAAATCGGTTGTTTATTCAAAGACAGAAGAATGCAAATTAAATTAAATTAAATTATTCACTCATCAGATTAATTTTAGATAACTTTTAATTTCAATTACTATCTTTTTATTTTAAAAATAAATCACATATATTTCATTAAATATAAAAACATCATTGAATTTCCTTTAATTACATTATGAAATGATGCAGCATTTAGAGAACATGTAATTAATATCTGTACCAGCGGGTGACCGAGCTCCGCTCGGAGAAAACAGGTATTGAAGCTTACTCGAAGATTTAAATTTTCAATTGTGATTTATCAAAACAATACATGCCATAAGAAAATTTGTGAAACCACTGGTGAAAAGATAACCGGTTAAAGTGCACCATTGTAAACTATTCTAAACAAAGTTAGAGTTTGGAAAGGGAACTATTCTATACAAAGGTAAAGTAAAGGTAAAGATTGAAGTGTGTTGAAGTTCCATATTTTTGACAAATTTATTTAGAAAAACCAAACATATATACATACATAAGAAACATATTATAAACCTATAACAGCACAAACATAAAACTCTATTAGTTCGCCATATTGGCTATAGATGGCAGCACGTTACCGCTTGAAAATTTAAGTAGCCATTATGGTGAACTAATAAAGTTTGAAAATATCCTATCTGTAACTCCGAACTGCTCGACCGTAGCGCTTCAAAACTGGCGCCAATTGATTCCTCGTGGCCAAAAACCCCAGACCCCCAAGTTTACCGGAGTTTATTAATTCTGGGGCGATTGTCGACTTGGCAACCATTCCTCGTATTATAGTATTAGATAGCAAAACATAAAAAAATTTTCTGGCGATTTTTTTTTTACTTTCATTTGCCGCATTTTACAATTAATTAGTTAAATAATTCCTAATCAATATTACTTATGTTTCTGCAGTATTTATTCTTGGCTAAATACATAACAGAGTTCTTTGAAAAATAGATAAAATATACAATTCATCTTATCTTTTAGTATTGCTAAGATAATAAATTTCCTTCCTAACTTTACCTTCGCCATAAATATTCAATCCCTAAAAGTTATAATTTTTAGATAAAAACACTGTGCCAAGTACGACACAGACGCTGAAATAAATCTTTTCCTTTAAGAACTTAAATATGCTGTAGTAAGCAATATGGAACTTGTTTCACTCATGAGGTATTTACTACAAGTGAACATTTTACAGATTCAGTATTTTTTAGTAAAGTATTTTAAATTTCGCATGTATCCGTCATTGCTTGCGCTACACTTACTCTGGCACGGCAATATAGAATATTTATGCAGGAGTTATAACCGATTAAAATGTTTCCTGACTGAAATTGTGTTTCAATGATCAAGGATTAAAAATATATAACTGCAGCATATATGCATTTGTTAATTTTTTTCAAAGTGCTTTGTGCTTAAATTACTCTTTGGAAATTCTTTTTGTTACAGTCTCTAAGCACACATGAACTCTTTTATCATGTTTAATTAGTAATTGCATTAAAATAAAATTTGATTCTATTAAAAGAATTCACCTGTTAATTTTCTGTCCTTTGATTTCTATTATTTTCCTTATCTTTTCTATTTCCCTTCTGCTGTGATGGAGATGAATATTTTGTCGGTCTTTGCCATAATGGTCATGAATGAATGATGAATCTTGAATTTTTTTAAATAATAGAAATTTGAGTTTTTATGATACTTTCAAATAAAATTAAATCAAAATAACTTTTATTATAACTTTAGGTTTTTCCATTCCAACAGTGATTGATTGAAATTAAAACCAAGTTTGTAATAATTTTTTCTCCAAAAAAATAGGGCTCATTCTCAGGAAATATTTTGTTTTCTTCATGCACAGCGTATATTTATTCATATAAAAATTCAATATTGATTTTACATTTATTCATGAGTAAAAGCTTTAGCCTTTATTGAAACGCAATCATATTACATTCTTCTGGAGTATCATCGAAAGCTCCAAATTCTTATTTCCTGCCTGAAGTTTTTGAAGCACTATTTCCTGTAAGATTATTTTTTGCCTTTACCTCTCATATCCATCTACATATTCTCGTAAACTGCTCGTAGATTATTAACACAACTTTATATTGTTTTATCATTGAATCCTTTACACAAATTGCGATATTTTTTAAGCTAGGCATCACAGAGTTTCGTTAATGATTTCCTTGCCATTCTATTTTAATGTAGTAATTGATTTCTTTACGCAAATAACTCTTGCTTATTGCTATATCAAGAATTTGATAGATGTCCATTAGTTAAAAAGTAGCCAGGGTATTAAATCTGAACTCAGATTGTATATCTAGATATGCCTGGCACCCATTTGGAGCACAGTAGTAAAATTATGCTAAAAATAGGATTTTTATTGTGAGCATCATGGAACTTCATTGTTTCTCTTTACTTTCACAAATTCAAAGAACAGAGAAAATATCGTAACCGTCAAACATTTCGCATTCGAGATTTCCACATATGTCCATGTTTCAGATCTCCTTGAGACATGCAGAAAGAGTACAAAGTATTATGTTTCTCTATCTGCATGTCTCTCTGTTTAAAAAAGATTGCTCAAAATTACTTTGAGCTAGACGGATTAAATTTGGTATATGGTTTTTACACCATATATTTCTATCAAATTTCGAGCGAAAGATATTCAAAGGAAGTCTGCCTTTCTAGCTGTTTAAATACAAGTTTGCATTATAACTACAAAATTGAGAGAGCTAGATAAACAGAATTTAATGCACAGATTTAATATTTGAAGTGTTGCTACCGATTAAATTTGGAACAAAATCCGTCAAGGGGTTAATCTTCTGTCGAGTTGTGCTTTCACAAGCATGTATATACGATAACTCAGAAACGCAGCGACTTAAGCATATAAATTTCGTGCATGATTTTGTGACTACATTTATAGTCTTGCGTCAAATTGTAGTTTCAATTGCTTAGAAAAAACAATTATAATTCAAAATATAAATTCGATTTTTTGATGCTATCAACCCTATACCAGGGTTTAATCACTAAAAAAATTACCTTGAATCATTCAGAAAATGCTTGAAACTCTAAATTCCCGTCAATGATAAATATTTTATAGCTATTATTCACCAATGCCATGAAAGGCATTTGTGGCTTTACCCAAGGTGAACAATTTTATGGGAGGAGCGAGGGGGTGATAACAACTTTTTTAAAGTTAACGAGAGAAATTTTTGAGGAAATCACTCCTGCTGGTTTTATTAGGACCCTCTTTCAAGGAAGCTAAATACGTGCGTGGAAAATTTTATATAATAAAAGCCACTTCGTCGTTAATTTATTGATATGATTTAATTTGCACAAATATGAACTGCAGAGAATTTTATATGGTATTGAAACCCTTTTAAGCGTTTTACAACTAAAACTCCTTAAATGAATCATCTAATCTTAGAAAATAAACAAAGAGTAATCATTCAACTCCTTCATGTTTCACGAAAATAAATTGTTCCCGTGATTTATATATTTAAGACATCCTGTTGACTTCATAAAAGAATATAGAACATCTTCAGAAAAAATGTAATTTTTATTTTAAATCAAATGTCATAGAAATGATATTCTGGGTCTCAATTTTAAGGAGTTTTATTTTTGCGGGCAGTAAAAAGGAAATTTTATGCAACAGAAAGGCTCAAAGATTTCTGATTGAAATAGTTTCAATCATAAAAATCTTATTAATTCCAAATATATTAATTGTTATATTTCCCCGTGAAAAAATACAGTGACGTAACAATCTAGCATCTTCCATTTTAGCTGGAACCACCTAGCTATTTGCAGACATAAATAGTGTATGATGGCACATTTTTAAACAAGAAAAGTTTGAATTTGAAACACTCACCAAGTTTTGACATTGCAAAATTACAAATTTGTCATATAACTGTTCTTTCCAGTCTGCCCTTTAACTATTAATATATATATATATATATATATATATATTAATTAACAAAATAAGACAACCTAATCAAAATAATCCATAGAAAAATCATTAGAAAAAAATAGTCAATAAAAAAGGAATCCGGCCTGAAAACTTCATCAGGAGCCACTTTCAAGCTGGGATTCTAAAACAGGGAATTTTTTTCTGTGAGGCGTCGATGGACAATGTCCGAAAGTACTGACGCCTCGTGGCCCGAAAAATCCCCCGAAGATGAAAGCAAAAGAGACATACCAATTTCAACAGTAAAAGACAAAAACAAATCAAAACATCAACAAATGAAACAAATATATATACAAAAGGTAAAACCATATAAGAAAGATCATAATTAATGACAAAATTAAGAAAAATCAGTTCCCTGACCTGTTCGCTAGTTATCCGCCATTCTTCTCCGCCAACAAAAAACAACGACACCGTGAAACTAAACATAAAGGTGATTTTTTAGCGCCATCTATTTAACTAATATTTCATTATTTCTTTTTTTATTAAAATATTGATATTACAGTAGTTTTTGGGAAAATCATTATTGTTTAAATTTTTAATAAAACTATTTGTTGCTTTTATAAAAGAAATTTTGTTATTACAAATTGTTTTAATTTTATTAAATTGTGAGAAAAGTACATTTTTGAAAATTTTAGAGTTAAGATTAGAGTGATAATTACAGAGTTTAATTATATTAAATTTGAATTCGTCTCTTTTATCATAAATACCGACTATTGTTTTTTCATTATCAATTTTGATCCTTAGATCCAGATAAGTAGCTTCAAGATTATCACTATTTGTTTCTTTTAAAGTTAATTCTTTAGGATAGCAGTTAGTAACAATATTGGTATTATCCAAGTTAATCAAAATCAAATCATCAATAAATCGCCAACCGTTTATTAAGTAATTATTAATTATTTTTTTCTCGTAGTAATGAAGGAAAATGTTAGCTAAAGCACTTGAAAAAGCTGTACCCATTGGGATACCTTTAACCTGTTTATAAAAATCAATACCATTAAATATATAATTTTCGGTAATATTAAAATTGCATAAAGCCAGCCAGTCATTTTTATTAATTATATTTTCATTTAAATATTCATAATATATATGAGTACAGACATTTAATAATTTCTCATGGGGCAGGTTGGTGTATAAATTTTCAAAGTCAAAAGTATTAATTTTATAAATTTTGTTATCTTTTAAGAAATCCAAAATCTTTTTGTTATTATTAATGACAAAACATTCTTCTTCTTCTATTTTATTTAAGATAATTTTTAGGAATTTGAAAAATTGCTTCCCCATGTAGTAATTATAACTGCCTGTACTACAGGTAACAAATCTAAATTTAATTGGTTTTTTGTGAAATTTAACAGTGGGGAACAAATAAGGATACTTCAGAGAGCATGTTTTAATTTTAATTTTTTTAGCGAAAGCTAACAATCTTTTGTCTAGTTCTTTTTTATTAGAATTAACCAAATTATAGGTAGAATTGGAATTATATTCACTAATTAAAAGTTCTTTATAATAGTGCTTACACATAATACAGAAATTGTTTGATGATTTGTCTATAACTGTTATAATAAATTTTTCTTTTAAATTTTTTATTTCTTTTTTTATTGATTTTGTAGCATAAAATCCCCGTTCTTTTATTTTAATTTTACCCATATTATACTTAGTTTTAATTTCTCCTAAGACCCTAATTTTCCATTCATTAAATCCCTCTGGAGGCCAATTATATTTTCGAGAAATTTTAGATATAAAAATGTCTAAATTATTTGGTTCTTATTCAATTACCTTTCATTTTGTGAACTTTTGCGTGTAATTCTGAATTGAGTTTTAATTTCGTTTTCGACCTAGTTGGTTTCATTTTAATTTTGTTGATCAAGAAATGGATTTTGATTGTTTTAATAATTTTATGATTATATATATATATATATATATATATATATCATTCTATGAAATATTTTTTCCCTCTTCAATGAAACTTTAAACGCCTTTATATATCCAACATGCTTAAATGTTTTATTTTTTTCTCGTCTAAAATAGTACTTTTCCAGCTCTAAAATTAAAAAAATATCAAGAAATTAAAAATTTAAAAAATTAAGAAAATTTTGCAATTACTGAAAATCTAAAAATGTGTTTTGAAATTATCTGCAAAGTTAAATACAATGAAAATAATTAAATTGCTTCATTCATATTATTTAAATCTCTGAAATATATATTATAAACAGATGATATACTTACTGAGAAACTTTTCCCAAATGTAAGTGCAAAGTAGCTATATTTTCAAAATTGGTGTAGATTAATAAATATCGTTTCTTGAAAACAACTTTTCGGAATAGTTACTGGATGATAAAAATTATTTTGATTTCAAACGGAAACGGTTCTTTTCAAATAGTCAACTTTTTAGAATTGTTTATCAAATTCTCGATTCCACTCGACACCTCGATATTCCTTCAGGATTAGGTAAATTGACTAAATACATTTTTAATGCTTATTTTCGAAAGGGTATCAAGAAGTTTAAAGTCTTTTCTGAAAGAACTGTTTATGAACCTATGAATTTCAAAGAATCGAAAAGGTTTCCCTTCGTTCTTGGTATTTGGAAGAATCAAAAGTATATTTAAGATAATGCCAACTGAATTCATTGACGTCTATTATATTATCTTTTAAAATTATTAAAATGCAATAACAAGTCATTTAAAATATATAATATGAAATGCGTTTCTAGTAGAATAATAAATGTTGCGCAGACATTTAAGAATGAAAATAAGTAAGAATCCGTGACTTTTAAGATTGAAGTAAAGATATCCTGGCTTCGGAAACAATTTGTTGAACGCATGTAAAAATTTATAATTAAAACTTCCGCCTCATAATATACTTATCAATATTTTGTCATTGTTTTTGCATAAATAATTATAAATAACAACTTCACCTCAGTATTAGTTGGTAAAATTCTCTTTCCTTCATTCAGAAATTAAAACGTATTTTCAATCAGCAGGAGTGTCTCTCCAAAACTTTCTCGCATACTCCCAAACAAATTTCTTATTTTCTACCTTCCCCGTAATTAAAATTAGGATTTTAAGATCGTGAACGCAAAGTGTGCTCAAAATTTTATTTTCGAAATCTCGTACATAATTACAGTGTTAGTTAAAATATCATATGCTAAATTTCCATTAATTACACTAAGCCATACCGTTTTTGGATTGTTACATTTGCATGTATGCGAAGGTTCGAACCGACATTCCCCGGATTTGGTTCTAAATCTGTTATAATCTATACATTAGATGATAAGACTTCATACCAAATTTTTGTCTGTCTAGTTTTAAGATTTGTAGTTATGGAGTTTATTTGAATTCGAATAAAAAAATTTCTTCATAATTGATTTTATTGAAAATTCGATAAATGTCAACAAATTTGGTATGAAAATAATGCATCAAATTTCAACCGTCTATCTCAAAATGGTATTGACTTATCTCTGACACAGACAGATAACGTCCCAAAAGTTGTTTTACTGACTGAGGGAGGTCTGAAACACAGAAATTCGCCAAAATTGAGTTCCAGTTCTTAAATGATTGCAATACTTCCTCTTTGTATATTTCGTATTCGATAAAGTAAAAAAAATAGCTGAATACCGCACTTCCTCGGTATTTATGCTAACATATCATTAATTACGAATAGCATTGCATCTAGATTTTCTCTAAGATTTCTTTGATTTTATTTTATAAACATATAGCTGAACTCAAAAGAAAATGTGTTTTTTAAACTAAGCTATACACTCAGTTTTATCAGCATTCACGTGCACATTAAATTACGAATGATATTCAATTTTTTGTAAGAATCAGTGCTTATTATGCTAGTGCATAGGCAAAATAATTGTCTGGGGCGCTCGTAGACTCTGTGGTGATATCTTAATAAGCCAGATAACATCTACAGGATTGAACAATTGCTTTTGTCCTGTGGTTATGTTACTGGCCTTCAGACCCAAAGGTCTTGCGTTCTATTCCGAGCCCATTTCACCTTCCACAATGGTGACCTCAAACAATGAACCTTCAATCTTCATGCAACTGATGTGGCGCCATCTACCCGCAACCAAAGTCGTCAGACTCACTTGACGCAACAATTCACGCACGCTCGCCATAACGCTTGGCGTGATTAAAAAGCTCTCCGCTCGCCAAAAAAAGATGGGTACGGCACATTAGACACAACAGCTACACTCAGCAACCTCTCACTCAAAAAACCAATTCATCCCCACTCAACAACAACACATATCGTTCGTCAACTCACTGGAAGGCGAGTCTGTGGTGATATCTTAATAAGCCAGATAACATCTACGGGGTTAAGCAATTGCTTTTGTCCTGTGGTTATGTTACTGGCCTTCAGACCCAAAGATCCCGGGTTCTATTCTGAGCACAATATCACCTTCCACAATCCTATCAAAATCACCGGACAAATAATGCAGGCACCTAGTTTAGATTGATATTTCATGGTGTGTGAAATTTGTTTCATTCAATAGGTTATACTTAGAAGGCCTACAAAAAATGCACTGATTGATTGAATACTATAGCGAATGATACGAATGATTACTCCACACTTATTAATAAAATTATCTTATAGGGTAATTTTTATAAACATCTTCTTTATCTCTTTCTTAACCTGAACTATCCCTCGGTCAACTATTTCATTAGTTAATGAATCCAATTATGTGCAGACATTATTACCAGATCTCTAGAAAGTACTATTTGAAAGTGTAAGAATTATTAGCAATGTTAGAGGCCTAGTAGCCGAGACATAAGGGTGTATAGATGCCCCGAGTGTCAATCTAAGAGATCTCCATGAAAACAAAATATTTCTGTGTTTACGTCACTTTTTGAAGTGAAATATCGTGAAAGGATAAAAATTAACACCTCTGTCGAATGTTTAAGATACCTTATGCAGGTTTTTGATCGTTTTTTTTCACTGGAAAGATTGTCTCTGTGCTTTTTTACATTTTACTTAAAGTACAATGTAATTTGCAATGTGTTATTACAATACAACATGTTATAAATCCAAGTCAGCGTTTGTTCCATTTCGTCTCAATAAAACAAAAAAAATGTATTCGTTCCATTATTTCCATTTTTTCGTTTCAGCGATAATTGGAACAGAAAACTGTTCAACAAGTGAGTTGGAACGCTGCTTGGTAGTTCTCCAGTCGGTATCAGAAAGTGACGACTTGGCCCTCGCCACAACAAAACAAGAGCTCGAGTTAGTATGCAGGTAAGCTGGAAAATTTTATTCAAGTGATAATTTTTCTTTAACTTCTAATGTTGATAAAGAAAATAAACATTTTTAGGTCTCTATGTTACAGATTTATAATTCTATGGTAAAATGTAGAGCATTATTTCATTGTCCATTATTAATATTAATTTTAGTTGTTTTAGAGAAAGTTATAAACTTAAAATTCTAAAATAATTGCATTTCAAGAAATAAAAATCTAATGCTAATATGTGAGGCATGATATTTAGGGGAGTGCTTAACATTGGTAATAATCTAATGCAAAATATGAATTATATAATTTGTAAATTATTTTTAGTTTAAACATAATTTGTAATAAATATCTAAATCCGCAATATTTTAATTCTAAAAGTATAATCTTACATCTTTTTTTTCTAGTAAATTTTGTCTGTTCGATTTCTGTTTTTAGAAATAAAATAAGCTGTCATTTTCTTTCAGGAAATTACAGAAAGGGGTCAAATGCATTGATGACCACAGTTCACGTTGCTTTAATTCTGCGCAACTACGAGTATATGATTCTGTAGTGTCAGAATCTAGACAAGTTATAGAAGATATTTGTGTAGATGGAGAGTTGCAAAGAGGTACAAAATGTTTAGTTATTGCTTCAATAGTTTTTCTTTTGAAATACTCCTATTTATTCTTATATGTGCATCGCATGCAATATAAAAGTTTGAGGTATAAGGTTCTTTATCAATGAAAAAAGCGTTGTAGTAGTAATATATTGTAAGAGAAATTGTATGGTGGGTGGGTTGTAAAAGACCTACAAACGCAGCTATTTTCACTTTGCCAATTGACCCAGAGAAAAATGAACGGTGAAGCCACCAGAATAGCAAGTCGGGTATTGAGACGAAGACAAAATGATTCCATTTACGATGAATGTCATAAGTTCACAATACATGAAGAAGTGCAATTCGATATCGGCATGGAGGTAACTTATCTCTGCACCATTATTATATCTATCGAAGATGTGACAACCGTCTTATTTATGTAGAAACTTCTCCTGTGTGGTGAGAAAAGATTTATAACGGTTAATGAACATTATTACACTGAAAAAATCCACGAAACAAGATAAAAAAAAAGTACCAAAGTTTTTACAAAGATATCACTGGCAGAAATTAACAAAAATCGATTTGACAGCAAATTGATATTAAATAACAGCACAATAGCACTCAGAAAACTCGCTCGCAATGCGATAACATTCCAAAAAGATGATTCCTTTATATGACTTGCTTTAGCCTCGTGTGTTTATATAGGTTTTCTCAAATCATCGAGGTTTCTAGAAGGATACCTGGTTCCCGACTCCTAATAGAGAAATGGTACTTGTATTTTCCAGAATTTTCAATTTTATGAGAATAGTCATAAAAATAGTCATCAGTTTGACAAATGTTCACCAATTTGTCTATAGGATCGCAAGTCATCGGCATGGCATCCATTTAGTGTCCTACATCTGTAAATCGCTCTTTTCATCTGTGATATCAACATTGCAGAAATGCTACATTAATATAATGATATTAAAATAATATAAATAATAGAGCTTTGCAATAATATTTCGTTTTAACTATGCCTTCATCTCACTGCATATCATGACACTCTAGTTTTTAAATAATGGATTAATTTACCTGAAAACGCATCTTCTTAAATGGTAATTTTAAAATTTTCTGTCACTTTCATCTTTCAAATACACAGAAAATATTTTTGCCTTCCACACTAAAAATTGAATAGTTTTCACGAATCCTGAATTCTAAATCTAAAATCTTGGAAAATTAATTTGTGAATGAACATAAATTTTATTTAAAAGCTTAAACTTTTATTTAAAAAGTGTTAACTGTAGACTTAATTAAAAAATGCTACTAAAATTTTAACTCAGTCTGAGGATAAAATGCATACAACTTAAACAAGTAATATACTATTTTAAATTCAATTCCTGTTTATTTTCTTCATCTTATGTGTATTTATCCAAAAATATAGTAATGATAAGAAATGAAAATAAGTACATTTAAATTCAATACAAAACTGCAGTTTGAAAACTTTTCCAGTCCCTTAAGCTCCTATTAGGTAAATGAAATCAAATATTCAATAATAAAACTTATTTGTAACTAACTAAATATTTCATTGAGTTCACATTTCACAGCATAAATCTTGATTGAAATTCCCAAAATTCAGTAATATAATTCGTAATATTGATAACTCTGTACAAATTTACTTAGGAAAGAAATGAAAATTCATAAACTGTTCTTCTCAAATTATCAATCTTTTGTACTGGTATCATAAAAATTTACTTTTAACTTATTGTTACTAAATTAACTTAGGTCTGTTTCTCTGCAAATCATAACAATCAGCTAAGAAAGTACATTCATTCGCCAGGTAATTTCAGAAAATTAAATTGAAAATGCAGAAGTCATTGAATCTTAAGCTTTTGAATGTTGATGCAAAATTTGTCTTCTGATTTTCCTGATTCAAATCCAATCATCCGAGCCGAGTATCCTATGCCTAACTTTATCTCGTCAAACAAATGATTAGAGACAATTGAAATGTAAATACTATTTCAAATATTTTCTTTTATTTATTATGTTTCACCGGAATAATATCATGCTCTATTCTTGCCTTTTTTTATATCTAAGAAATAGATTTTTCTGTTCAATCATATGTATGTATTACCTTTTCCATTTAGACTAGTTTTCGATTATTTCTGTATTTATGCTTTAAAATAATAAAAAATTATTTCAGAACAATTATTGATATTGTTAGTGGAAAAAAAACTAAAAGTTTCAGCTTTCATATAATTTCGTTTATCATATAAACTAGTAAAAAAAAAAAGAAAGTAACTGCTTAATTTTCAGTTTCAAAAAATATGTTTGATTCCAAATTCGTCGAAAAATATATGCAGAAATGAAAATAAATAAGAATGTGCTTGACAATGTAAAAGAAAGTAGTGCGATATAATCAACTTTGGCGATCTTTCATTTAAATACTTTTAAATTACAAGGGGGGTGTTTTTATAGCATTTTTGCACACTTACATTTAATTTAAATTATTTCACTTTTGTAAAAGGAAAATTTCTAATCTACTTTTTACTTGCATACTAATGGAACGCAATTTTGTACATTTGTTTATCCCTTTATATTTTTTTTAATTAAATAGATTTTAGAATATATATAGAAATAAATTAATTAAAAAATAAGCCAAACAAAAGGAACACAAAAAAATCGAAGCTACAACCGATATAAACCCGTTTTTGTTTCCTTTACATAATTATATTAATTTAGATTTGCTTCCTTAAAAGGTTTTATTTCATCTACGTTTCGTTTTTGTGAACTTTTAGTGTTTAATTCCGAATTAAATTTTAATTTCGATTTTGACCTAATGAGTTTCGATTTAATTTTTGTTTTAACGCCATATTTTAAATAAAATTATGACAAAATATTTTTTCTCCATGTATATTAGGCTATGGGGAAAACAACTGACTGCAATCTTCGCAAAAGTAATAAATGATTTTTTTCCTTGTTTTTCAGTTAATGTATTCAAAATTTTCAAGTAAATAACTTTCGATTGATTTGCTTCTAGTTTTACAATAACGGAAACGTATTTCAAATTTCACTAAAAGTAATGATTTATTAGCAATCAGAATTACAGGTAAATATTGAAGCATTTATTTTAAGTCTTTTTTACTAATAAAAATGCAGTATGTAAATTGCTTCTGTTCACAAAAATATTGAAAAACATAACCACTTCTTACAGCAAGATATATAGTTTGGTTCATAATGATTTTCATTTTTTAGATATAAAAAAAATCTATAACTTGATCCTCTGTCTTTGCATCATAGAAAAAGCATTTGAGAATATTTTCTTTTTCCTGAGAGATTACTATCTATGGTAAGACTGCTTGGTTCTATGTTTATTTATTTTACCAACGTTTTAGAAATATTTTGGAGAAATCCTGAGATGATGCTGTAAACAGTTCACAACTAATCAATTCTCATAAGTCAAATTACTACCAAAGCATCTATTCACTCCACACCTTTTTAGAACCCTAATCTTAAATTATCGCGCTGCGTTCGTAAACCGTTGCTATTAAGTTAATCAGCGGATCAACTTTGATTTGAACCGATGAATTTGAACAAATTTGAACAGATTTCTTGATTAAAAAATACACATTAGAACTTTGTTTCGCGGTTTGTTTTTTGGGAAGTAATACTGATTTTTATATTTGCATTTACATACGTTTCAGGACTATTTTGCATCGTTAAATGCTATTTTCTTAAAAGTAGAATAAGAAACGAATATGAAAAAGCTCATATATTAAAATATAATGCAAAAGTTTTGCTCGAATTTGGTATATTAACTTCTCAATATATTCTGCAGTTCCTGAATTAGAGAATAAACAAGATAATCACTTAGAAATATTTCATGATTTTTTTAATAATTTACTGTGCGAAAAAAAACTGAAAAATTCATGTTATCAATCAAACCTCAATATTTAAAGAATGAATAGAAACACGGCTTATTTCTTAGTCCAGGAACTCGACAATATATATCTTAAGCTGTATAAATTTCAGCAAATAATTTAATCAACCTCTAAACTAGAAGATTTAGGATGAGTACCTCTTTTTAGACAAAAAAGCCCTCTTTCCCAATTTTATAAAACCATTTGCCACTTCAGTGGTATAATTTGCTTTCTTGGATGTTTCTTAAATATTTTTTATATAAATATTTAAAAATATAGCTATTTTCGAACGTTTCTCTTTTCAAAGAATTCATCCCAAACGTAGCCGCATACCTTAAAAGAAAATAAAATGCTTTAAAATTGTTTTTATCTTTCAGTTTTCCAATTCAATGAATGAGACATTTAATTTATAAAGCAATTTGTAATTAATTTTGTTACTTTATCATTGTCTGCAATATACTCTAAATTAATAATCTACTTGAATCTCAGTTAAAAGTTAGAGAAGATATAACTATATAACACTGTCACAAATCAAACCATATAATTCAAGTTATTCCCTTTTAGTAACAATGAATTCTTCATAGATTCTTACTTGAGCTCGTGCTCACAATCTAACTGTACTCCACAAACAGAATTTAAATTATGTATACTGTACTCAGTCTAAAATGTGAACTCTTAGATTTTTAACATTGCTTTTTTTATTAGAAGGGGGAAATATCCAGCCTCTTTTGGGTGATTTTGCCTGAAATCAAATAGTAAGCAATATGCGCATTCTGGAACACAAACTGAAAATAAAACTAGAAGTAAATATTGAGCTTTTCTGAAGAAGGATTGGATCTTTTTTTCATTTTAAGTAAAATTGAAAGCTTTGCTTTTTCCTAGATTTCAAAGATAGTAGCTTTTCTTCATAACATTTTATTTACTTTGAGAAGCAAATTGTTTTTCTCCGATTCAGAATTTTCTGAAATGCTTCACAATAATCTGGAAAACGAATTTATATGTGATACTTGTTATTTTCTTTTACTAGAACTCCCATTGCTGTTCTCATTTCATATAATCTCGTTCTGACAGAATGAGGATAAATTATAAAAATGAAAACTTTATAATTATGCCACATTGTTTAGATACAAAAGTGTTATTGTTTTTAAAACTAAATTCATTATAGTAAAAAAGATGAAATCTTATTTCAGCCACCAGGCTCCGAATTTTGAAAAAAAAAATTATTTTTACATTTTTTTTTCAAATTTTTATTTTATTTCCACAACTTTTCCTCAAATTTTTTCCCTAAAGCATTTTTTGCAAACCTTTGTTTCTAGTAGGGCATGATGATTGCAGTTTTTTAACTCTCATATGTTGATGTAAAATACTTTACATTGCAAGTTCTTTTCTCCAAAATACTGTATAATTAGCTCAAATCTTTTCTTTATTCGAAAGTTTCAATTGTTCCAAAAAGTAAGAAAATTTATAAGTACGAAACACATTTATTAAATCAAAGAAAAACCTTTTGTAGCTTGATATCATAAGGCAATATAGGAATCATTTTGTAGCTTATATGTATGGTTTTGATATTTTTTTTAAAATTTAACATACTTGGTCCTATTTCATATCGCTTCTTTTTTATATGTTTATTATCTTCAGAAGAAACGCATACTAACATCTATTCAGACACATCAATGCTTATTGAAATTGTTAATTGTTAAACATGCACAAATAACGCCTTGTGGTGACAGCTTAATAAGCCAGTAACAATCGCTAGATATAAAGAATCACTTTTGTCGAATGGATAAGTTACTGAACTTCAAACCCAAACATCGCAGGATCGGTCCTTGGTGGAATTCAGCCTACACATTGGCACAATTACAGCCATTGTAAAGCTATTTTTATCGTGGTAAATAGCAAGGTAAGTTAATTTTTTAGGTCATTATTGCGTCAACTTTTCATTATGGTTGTTAATAACTCCAACATGGAGCTGAGCAGAATCGCTGTTAAACAGCCAGCGTTTTGGAAAAATAAACCAAAACTCTAGTTTATACAACTTGAAGCTCAATTTTCCAACAGCGGCATTATTCAAGATATTACCATTGTAGCAGCGCTCGACGAAAATCTTTTAGAGTTCGTTGTTGATGTTTTATCCCATCCGCCAAGTGAGAATAAATACGAAACTTTAAAAAATGCTCTTCTAAACCAATTAACCGACACAGAAGAATCTTGGTTAAAAAAAACCTACTTACTGAAATCCATCTCGGTGACAAGCGCCCATCTGACTTATTGCGGCATATGAAAGATTTGACTGGAAATTCAATCTCGGAAGAAGGTTTAAAAGCACTTTGGCTTCAGCTTTTGCCCCAACAAGTACAATCCATATTATCTATTAGTAAAGATCCATTGGACAATATCACGGAAATGGCAGATAAAATAATTAGCGTCTACATTTCTTCAGGATTATTTTCTGTTGCACAATCCAATAGTACCAATTCATCATCCATTCAAAGCAAAAAAAAACTGAAACGTTAGAAGCCAGCATTGCTTCACTCACGAAAAAATTCGAAGAATTCGCATATCGTTAACGGTCACGCAGCAAGTCCAGAAACGTCAGAGGGAGAAATAACAGATCCATATCTAGTTCAACTCATCATAAATTCTGCTGGTATTATTTTAAATTTGGAGTAAACGCTGAAAATTGCATCTCACCTTGAGAGTTTGGAAATCCTAACTCGCTGTCAGTCTTGGAAAACCGAAAGGCTGGTTGCTTGAGGAGGCCAAGGACCATGGCCGTTTAAATTGTCGCCTCTTTATATTTGATCATTCAAGCCATAAAAGTTATTTAATTGATATGGGAGCTGATGTGTCAGTCATACTTTTATCCAAATTAAGTAATTGGCCTCCTTCAGAATTTAAACTGTTTGCAGCTAATTCAATGCCAATTAAAATTTATAGACCACAATTAGTTAAACTTGATCTTTGTTTACAAAGAAAATTCGTCTGGAAATTCATAGTCACCGATGTTTCAAAACCTATCATTGGCGCTGTGTTTTTGCAGAACTATGGTCTTCTAGTTGACTTAAAGCGAAAACGATTGATTGATTCCCTAACTTCGCTTTACGCGACAGCTAAAATAATGAGAGGTCCATCTTCATCTTTAACGCCACTCGATTGTAGTTGCCTGGATCCCGACATTCGTATACTTTTGAAAGAATTCAACTATATCACAGCAGAAAATTTTTAATTAAAGAAAAGCGAAACCAAACATAATAATGTTACGCATTCTTTCGTTACATAAGACCTTCTTGTCACGTCAACAGTTCGTCGCCTGACACCTGACAAGCTCAAGATAGCAAAAGAGGAGAATATGTTGGAGCAGAGAATCTACAGACCTTGAAGCGGTCCTTGGTCAAGTCCGTTACATCTTGTGCCAAAGAAAACAGGTGATTGGAGATCACGTCCGGGTTACCAATGTGGCGATAGTGCTGGCTTGAAATTGTGCCAATGTGTAGGTTGAATTCCGCCAAGGACCGAACCTGCGACGTTTGTGTTTGAAATCCAGTAATTTATCCATTGACAAAAGTGATAGCTCATATCTAATGGTTGTTACGGGCTTATTACGGTGTCACCACAACATCAAAATAATTGTGATGTTTAATATTATAAAGTATTCTGAAATTTATCTTTTATAAAATGTGAAGCTTTATGTACAGCGATCATAGGTTTCATGTTCAGTTACTCAAATGAAAATTATCTTGACTCAAGACAAAATAATCTTCAACTTGGAAATGAAGAAAAAAAATCCCTGCTTGGAATCAAAAGTCCAAATATATCGTATCTAATTAGTTGCGTGTTCGTATAGCTGCAGCATTTTTTTTTTCAGAATTGTTTTCATTACAGTCTGCGTTGAAAAATTGCCATGCTACTTTTCGTACTCTGCACTGTCTCTTTTTCTGCCCAAAGTGTACATTTATGTGTAACAAGGGACAAACGTCTTCATTAACCTTTTTTTATGGCAGCATAAATAAAAAGCTCATTTGTTTCTTCTTTCGATTAACTTTCCCATTCTCTAGGAAGTACAAAAAAATGTTAAAAATGGCAAGAAAAAAATAATTAATAGTTGTTTAATTTATCTTGAATTGTTTCCTTAGAAAAACACAATGCTCTTTTGGGAAATGAGGTAGGAAACGATTTTGAAAATAGCCCTTTTTTGTTATTTTCTGTTCTGAATGATGTCTACACAAAAAGAATGTTCAAAAGTATTATGTTCGCGATTATTTTAAATTTCTTATACTCGTTGCTGATTAAGAAAAATCAGAAAGTTCTAACTGGAAAGATTTGAATTTTCTCTTTTCATTGATGGCATTAAATAAAAGGAATTATTTTCCGCATGACTTTTAATTCAGAAAAAGGATTTTTTTAAATAATTGAGTCCTACCTGCTTTGTTTTATTCTAAAGAACGTCTTTTTCACTTTCGACACAAATCATATAAATAAGAGGCGACAGGAATTCAAACCATCATGATGACTGAGAGAGCCACGAAGTAAAAAAATAAACTTTAATCTCTTTTTTCAAAATAAATTGATTTGCACTTTTAAATGTTAATGATTATTGTTACGAAACTTTCAGTTAAATGTACAATGCAAGAAGTTCAAATTGCTCGAAGACGTATAATGACACATTATTAAACAAGAAGGCACGAAATACAAAACTGAAGAGTTCCCAAAGCCAATAGCACTAAAAATTGGCTATTAGATTGTGAAAACATGTTGCTAATTAAATTGTTTATCAGCTTTCAGCTTAAAACAGCTGGAAAGCTGATTCTGTGATCAAAACTGCGAAGAGAAAATCGTGTATGTGTCTCTATTCACAGAGTTTCCTTGAGAGAGTATGAAATTTTCTAGAAGAATACAGCTTTTAAATTCTTAATAAAAACATCATCAAAATTCTTGAATTTTCTAGAATATTATTTTCTGATAATAATAAGATTATCCAGGCTATCTGTTTCTTAACTAGGCTGATGAGTTAAAGTGCTGAAAATTGCTTTATTTTTCATATTGCCCAAGTTAATTGCAACTTATCTAAATGCTCTACAACTACTTATTGGTCACTCATTGTACTTTAAATGAAATGCTTGTTTGAATTAAATATAGGCTTTTTTGTGCGCTTGAATTAATACCCTAACAAAGAGCAAGTTTATATTTTCCTCCCATTTTTGTCAATTGTGGAAAACTCTGATTTTGCGCGGTTCTGAACCATAATTAGGCAATCTACAGGTTAAAGAACTAATTTGGACATTAAGGGCTTTCGAAATTTTATGGTTACATTTATGCAGTATGATTCAGAATTCCGCAGCAACTTTACAAACTCAAGACAGACGTTTTCACAAAAGGAATAGAATTATAATTGGTATTTTCCTTCATTCCTCGAAATCAGAATTCGCAGGATAAGTTTATAAGGGAAATAAAGACTTACGAATACCCAATGGGCTATTCTTCATTCAAAGAATAGTTTTTAACTCAAGAAATACATTGTGTACCCCATTTCGTGCAGATTCATCATTTCTACTAGCATAATAATACATGAAAAACAGAAATACTGTTTAAATGGGAAAATGTGATTCCTTGTATGACAACTAAATTCTTGAATCAAGGGTGGCCTTTGAATATTTGTAGGCCATTAGTTAAATCAGTGATTTATTCTATGTAACGTAGGGTTCCAAATATTGCAAAGCACTGTTGATAGAAATTATAAGTTAAGATACAGGTCTTTCTATTTGATGATAAATTACCCAATTCAGGTAAAAGTATTTTTATAACTTTCCATTTGTTAATTATTGATTTGTAAAGCCGAACCGACAATTGAATCACATATCTTTGAGGATATATTAAATTTATAATTACTTTGAATTGAAAATAAATTGATGAAAGTTTCATATTGAATTTTAAACACACTGAATTGAAATTCTTTGTCTCGGAAATAATTGAAATGAAATTTTCGAACATTGTTTTATTTTTATTTATAAAATAATTGTCCTTATCATCGAGAATATTAATCTAAAAGCATTGTCTCTCTTTCGTACTACATTAAATTAAACTTATTGAAATTACTATGCAAATATATAAGATAAATAAGTAATCTCTTATCTCAATCCATTCTTTTCATTACCATGTTATTAAATAATATTTTCGAAGTCCTTAGAGCATACTTATGCTTTTAAAAAGGAAGCATAATATTATAATGTCATGGTATAAATTCTATGACACTTTCTAGAGATTATTATGATTTAAGCTGAAAAAAGTAGCAGCAATTTCTTTAGATCTACACTAACATTTAATGCAGTATTAATTGAAAACGGTTAAGTTTGTATTTACAGACTTACTTCATATTCATAATTTATCCAAGGAATATTGTTTGCAAATCAAATTGAAAAGAAAATTATCATATAGATAAGATTATTAAAGATATAATAAAAATATAATATATATAATAATCATATAATAACCATATATATCATAGATCGCACCATTTTTTAACTTTCCACTGTCGTGTAAAATAATTTCTCCTTTGAGAGACATATTTTGTTTGTATTTTTCTGGGATTGCATATAATTCGTGATTGCTATACTAACTATTCAAACTTAACAATAGAGATAATGATGCGAACAAATCAAGATATTTCAAATATTTAACAATAATGCATGCGATGCCCTATTGCGTCTTTCAAAAAATGGCACCAGACATTAAAAAAAATTTTAATATGATGAACATTAATTTCGTAAGCTAATTATTGTTTCAAAAAAATCAGCTTACTTAACTTCTGCAAAGAAGAAAAGTATTATTATACCAATATTTTTTTCAGTAATGGTGTATCATTAATTAATATGCTTTTGTTACATATTTATCATTGAGAATTTATTGCTAATTAAACAGACTAATACAAAATGCGTTTATGCAATGCGAAAACATCCCTTTTTAATGTAATGAGCATTAGTTTCATAAACTATCATTTAAGAAAGAAAAAAAAATCTGTTCATTTAACTTTTGCAAAGAAAAGAAAATATAATTATACCAGTTTTCTTCACAGCAATGGGGAAAAATTGATTAATATACTTTTTGTTACAAATTTGTCATTGTAAATTCATTGATAATTGATCTGATTAATGAAAATGAAATTTTAAAAATATTAAAGCTTCCATTTTTAATGTAATGAACATTATTTTTGTAGGCTACTTATTGTTTCAGAAAGCCCTACACCCCCCCAATAAAAATCTGTTTACTTAACTTTTGCAAACAAGAAAAGAACTATTATACCTTGTTTTCTTTTCAACGATGGTGTATCATTAATTAACATACTTTTTGTAACACATTTATTGCTGAGAATTTATTATTTAATGAGAGTAATATAAAATCCATTTACAAAATATAAAAATATCCATTATTAATGTAATGAGCATTAGTTTTGTAAGCTAATTATCATTCAAGAAAAGCAAAAAGAAAGTAACCATACTTACTTTACTTTCCCAAAGAAGAAAAATTATACTATATCAATTTAGTTACTTTCAGCAATGATATATCATTGATTAATAAATGTAGGTTTTTAAAAAAAATTATCATTACGAGATCTTTGGTAAATAAACAGTCTAATATGATTTAGGAATAACGTTCTTAGTATAAAATGCCTTTATTAAACATACAAAGAAAAAAAACTTAATGTAAGTATTTTTTTAACGCTCTGTATCTATTAGAATTCAGATCATGTAAATCTATACTTATAATAAAGCTCAATGTGTGTGTGTGATGGTGCTCTACAGGCCAGACCGTTGGTCCTACAACTACAAAATTTTGTAGATGTATACCTTGGAGGTCGGGAATGTGCATCTTGGGACCCTTTTTTCGAATTTTTAATTAGAATTTGAATTACTTAACATTTAATGTTTTTCCGCTATAACTTCCGAAAATATTATCGCTCAAACATGATTTTTACATCAATTTAAAGACAAAAAAAAATTAACTTTCTAATGGTATCAGTGTTTTAATATAAAACTTAAGCTTCTATTTTCAAGGAATTTTTAAAGAAATATTTTAGCCATGTTTTTCAACAATATATTTCGGACAAAACAATAAAATTTAATCTGCACGAGCACGTCAATGGGGAAAAAATTAGGTTTTATTAGCGTGTTGCCATCATACTGACTGAAGCTCAAATTTAAAAAAAACAATTAATGCAAATTAAATCTAAAGAAATGCAACTTTTAGTACGTGACTGGATCAAATAAAATAACTATAAAATATGATATTTTCCAAAAAAAAAAAATAAGTGCAAAGAAAATGTTTCTCTAATCGTTTTCAATATCTAAATAATTAATTCAACAAATCTTTTTTATTTACGGTAAAACTGATTGAATTTAGACAGGATATGCATTCAAATTCCGACCCAATGGCAAATTTGTAAAATACTAGTAATAGACATACATATTGTTTAGTACTGTTAGTTTGGTCTAAATGAAGTAAATAATTACATTTTATGTAGCTTGAATCAAACAATGCATTGAAGAATAATGAATTTTAGGTTTCTTCTTACTTTGTCCTGTAAGCCATATTTTACAAAATATTAGATGAGTTACGTGGCTATCAGAGTTTGAAGTTTAAATATATTTAGCTAATAAGTTATAAAGAGAACAAGGTACGTAAATACTTAATTTAAAATTTTAGAATGCATTACTCATGGCGAGTCAGCTAGTCGCCAAAGACGGCTAGAAGTCTATAAGTGGGAAATTCATCAGTAGTGAAGTGTTTCGATTTTGCCTGCAAACTGAGTGCAAGGGTTTTACTTATTTCAGTCTGTTAAAGCTTGGTATAAAACTAACATTTTTTCTTTTGTTTTTTTAAAATTGAATTTATGTATTTTTGAGTTCTGAATTATATTAACAAAAAAGAAATTTAACGTCTGCTTCAAAAGTAAAGTTCGTACAATAATTACAAAATATTATATTCATAAACATTCACCTTGCATAACTCAGTTTTTAGCATGATTGGCATCTTATGTTCACACAATTAATTAGTATTTTATACTAGCACGCTTACTGTAAATTGTATGATTCGCCACTCAAAAACCTTCAAAATATTGGACAGAACAGACCTTTGAACATAGAATTATCAAATTTAGCATGAAAATATTTCTTGGGAAGAAAGTTCTAGCTAAGAAAATGTTTTCAAAAGTTTAATGATATTTTTGAAAAAGTAATGATAAACGAAAAAAAAAAATTATAAATTACTTTAAAATGAAAAATTTTCTTTATTTTATACCAATAATTTATGTGTAATTTTTCTCTTATTTAAATAATTTTTTTTTCAAAATCAGCCTTGAATGTAATTTGTAACTATGATTTTAATTATTGTGACTAAATTCAGACCAATTTTACCATTTATAAATTCTGCCAAATACGTGTTTCTGCCAATGTTAACATCATAATTAAACCTTTTTTGCTTTAACAAACAAGATAGTGTTTTCAACCTGGCATCTTTTCTGTAAATTGCGTGATGCTGAAACCATTACCTCAAAATGCAACGGCTAATGCAATCAAGCAGGATTAGGGAGAAAACAGAGGAATGAAGACTAAAATATTATTGGAAGATAGCAAATATCTTTTAACTGGATTAAATGTATTAATGATCTTAAAAGTATACTGTAAAATTTAGTACATAAAAATAATAAGCAAAAGGGTAAACCAGAGTGTGCTTTAAAATTCGTATTAATTTTTGCTTCAAAACTTTCCTTTAATGACAGATTTAATTTACATAAACAGCTTTCTCTCCTCTGAAATTTTATCTTAAAAATTTATACGCGAATCTTGAAAATTTTCAATCGCATGAAAAAATTATTTCATATACATTTACTATAAAAAATCCACAAACCTTCAAATTTTATCTTCCGTATTTCTGTATGTGTTTATTATGATTTGAATTTATTACCATTTACTATTTTAAACGTCATAACGAACATAGCTTTCATTTGATTTAGTTAACTTAGTAACAAGCGATGGTACAAAACACCGGACTTAGAATTCATTTTTATTGTTTCTGATATTATTATTATTAACATTATTCCTGAAAATATAGTCAGAAATTTATATTAATTTTGGCTTTTGGGTTATTTAAAAAATAATTCATTCAATTAGGTAAAAGCTTTAAGTTTCATTAGCAAGATTTCTGTTATAAAACCATGTATTACTAATTTTTAAACAATATTGTCTGTACGAAGATGCTGTTTATAGCTAATTGTAATGAAAAAAATTCTTAACATCGTGAACAACATGTTTAGTATTTTTCAAAAATATATTACATTTTCTTCTTCATATTGTATAATTCACTTATATAAATATTCATACATCATAAGAAAACAAAACAAAAACTCTTAAAGCTCTGAATTATATATTTTACATACAATGGATTCCTTTAATTCTCAAACTATGCCAAATTTCTAAATGCTGGATCATATTAAGTCTTTATAATTTTAAAGCGCTGTATTTCCCAAATCTTATTATTTAATATATAAAAAGTCTTATTCAAAATATCTAAAAATCTCTATATCTTTAAATAAAATGATTAATCTTCTTTCCCCAACGTAATCAATATCATTACAATATTAATGATAAACAAATTATTCTGAATCTTTTATCTATTTAAAAATTAAGAAGACTTTTCTAGAAAATGTATTTCTTGAAAGTTTGAAAACTTCATAGGCTATTAAAATGCCTTTAATTTAATGTTAGAATAAAGGGTTATTTAGTTTAAGGGTTTTAGTGAATTAAGTTTTATTTAGATGATTATCTTTAAATAACTGAATCAATTATTGCAAGTTTCTTTTTCCTGAGGATACCGCTAAAATGTAACGTTAATGATATCCTAACTCTGCAGAGATGCACTATATGTAATGGCTTGAAAGCTGTGTTGATATATGAACCCTCCTTTATTCTGCAGTATGAGAGGCAGATAGTATCGTTAGCATCAATATTCCGGAGTTTCGTAACTTGATATTCAGAGATAACGTGAAGCACTGCACTTCCGCAAGAGGACAGTATGCATCAGTTGCTTACTAGGTTAAGAATGTTATGACTATAAAGCATAAGGAGAGGAGAGGATTTATGAGTTTGGACTGTCTTTCAAATTGGACTAGCTTCATAATTTGAATTTTGTTAAATATTTGATAGAAAATAGGAAACTCACGTTGCAAAGACAGGAAACGCTACATGTCTGCAGTTATAAAATAAGTGTTTGCATTTGGTTATCACCAATTAAATGCTTTAACAAAAGGCTAGTACTTTTAAACCTGTTTTAAAGAAATTAGCAAACCATCTTATTTTATCATCAAAGAGGAGATTTGATTAGTTACATTTTAATTGCCTTAAAATCGTTTCTGATTAAGTTTGGATGAATTTGTTGTTGTTTTCTAAAGGATGTTCAAATTTAGCCACAAACACTTACCTTAAGTAGACCACTTAAATCAAATGGAAATTTTTTGAACCGAGGAGTAAGTCAGAAAGCAGTTAAGACACTTAGTATTCCTCATAAGTTGAAATAATCCAAATAAAAAGAAGAAAAAAGGACGTTTAGAGCAAATATTGGTTTAAAAGAAACAAGTTCAAAAACAGTATTGTTTTGCATGAAGTAGTCTTAGTACAGCAGCATTATCATCATGATATTCTGTGTGTTGTGAGATGTTGTGTTGATACTAAGGTTGTTTTACTGTACCATACTAAGGACCTAGTAATTGTGAATTATGGTCAGAAAAGGAGAGCAACACCTGAACTAACAGCTACTTTCAAGTCTTCAGCACCACAACAATGAAAGAATGCTTGGTCCTGGTGAATTCAACTTTCACCACAGTCGTTTACATGACGATCATTCTGTAAAATAGGGTTTCGTACCTGGAATCCCTACCTTAGAGATCTTATCATCACACCACTGATGTCCTTTTAGCAGATGTTAAAAAACGAAGGAAGAAAAAGAGATAATGTAATAAATAAAATGTCATATCTGGATTCATACATCATGTGGTGAAGTGAATTTCAAAATGAAAAACTCTTTTCATTTAATTGTGCTTAAAGAAACTAGCCTTCTAGTTTTGTATGCTAGTGTTTTTAGTTAGATTGATGATACAACTTTCATACCATTTTTTAAATTTAAAGATCAAGAATAATTACAATGTTTTATAGATAAATAAACTACAGAAATATTATAGTACTTTATATATCAAAATTGCATCTCTATCGATGCATTAAAAATGCTCAAATGCTCATTAAAATGTTATGGTGAGCTTTCTACATATTATAATCCTTCTGGGTATGAGTTTCAAACTCACTTAATAAGCAAGTTACTTACTTTCCCAAATAGAAGAATTTCTTGGTTTGAATTCACGAACTTATTTTTCGAAAAATTATATCCCGATTTCGAAATTAAGCTGGGAGTATGGTGAAATATCGGGTGATGGTTATTTATAAATGATAAAATGATTTTCATATGATAAAATTGATGCTTGAATAGTCACCACATTCCCCAAAATTCCATGCCGTATCATTGTGAATGCAGTAGACCAAAAAAAGTTTGTAAAAAGTTTGTTCATTCTAAATATATTTTCAGTGAAATCGAGTTTTGAATCCCGTTATTTCCCAATTCAAAAGCCAAGATTTTACACCTGATTGTCACCATCCGATAGATTCAGAGAGTCATTGAAGATTTTTCAATTTGATGCATAATACTGCTTATGAAATACTTCAATAGGCTTACAATACCTAAAGATCTCAAGAACTAAAAATAATGCTTTATTCCGCATGAAAACAAGAAACGCAGGTAGCAAAACGTATCAGTAGCGTACACGGAGACAAACAGAACATGTAAAAATCAAAATCACATACACAAGCAGAAAATCACGAATTAAAAAATATCACGGCAAATAGAACTGAAATCGTTACTATAGAGCTCGCTCCACGATCAAACTCGTTCAAGAAAAATCTTTAAACTGCCTGAGAGCCTCCGCTTAAATATTCTCCTGGGAAAGATATAGAATATGCTAATGGATAGAAATTAAGTCCTAATAGAGATATCCCCATAATTCTTGAGCATTCTAAAACCTTTATTTACATTGGCAAAATCGCCAAATAGCAGCTAAGTTCATAGTTACGGCTGGGATAGAGATGCTGAAGACATCCATTAAACACTTGAATACCTACTTTCCTTACAATGACATTTTTTGCGCAAGGGAATAATTTTAAGGATTCGTAGCAATATATAATAATCAATTTTTTCAATGAGTATGAGTTAATATATTCATGAATTTAATTACGTAAGATAAATAATTAAAATCTTACCTTTGAGAAAACTCTGTTAATAGAAAATTCCAATTTGAATGAGTAAAATGTATTCCTTCAAAATATTTTACAAAACTCATCTTCTCTTAAATTAAATTTCTTATACTAAATATTATAACTAACCAAATTTGCTTAGAACAAATTAAAAAAAAAACTCTTAACTATGAAAAGATTATAAGCTAACTCAATGACGAGTTACTTAAAATCTTTTTTTCAAAACGTCTTTCTTTAAAAATCTTTCTTTTTCACACCATAGATAACAAGGCAAGAAAATAATTTAAAATTTTAAGGAAAATCTAAGAATAAAAACTCTTCTATAGAGATTTCATAAGTTTCTTTTTCTTTTAAGCGTACGAAATGTAGAGGAATAATTAAAAATAAAACTTCTTTTCAGAAAATTGTATTAACTTCTAAAAATTTCAAACTGCTTACATTATAAAAAGAATTCTACGACTTCTATTTAATTTTTTTTTTACTTGACGTGTGCCCCTTAATTAGAACAAGCAAAGTATTTTTTTTTTCTTTTTGATAAGGAAAAATTTTCAAAAAGGTTTTTGGCTAAAGTCATCGTGTTCTTTATAACCTCAATCATAAGTAATTTTCTTCTGTTGAGATACTTCTTATATTTTGGCATTGTTGTATTTGAATTTTGAATTTAATTTCTAGTAAAATAATGAGAAACTATATTAATGTACAAATTTCAAATTAATAATATTTTATTAATGTCAGCTATTTTTCATATATCGCATGTTTTGCTCTCCACGATGTACACACACCTCCATTACAGTATCTCTAGAAGAAGTGAGAACCTGTTTGCACATTCGATAACTTTTTGTTTAAGTGCTCATGGTACACCCTCCCAGGAGATATTGCACTCTTATAAAGCAAACAGTCATGACAGAGCAGTTTACTTTCTCATTTCCATTTCACTGAATAATATTTTTTTCAAAATAGTTAATATTTTTAACATTCAAAACATTTTTTTTATAGAATAATAATTTTAATTTACAAAACTCATTTTAAAGATGTTTTTGTGATTTTAAAACCGTATCCCATACGCTCTAACTCTTTCAGTTGAAATTAAGAATTCAATCAGTTTTATAAACCTTGATGTCAGAATAAATTGAAAATGACATGGAATTTTTAAACTGTAAAAAGCATCTTCAGCAGTTATAAACCGAAAAATGACTACAATTTTGTATGTTTTGTAAACTGGATGAAATTCTGAAATAAATTCCCAATTTAGAAATCTTTTTTCTTTTTAAGTAGGGATTTGTGTTTAGTTCATTAAATATAGTTTTTAAGTTAAAATAGGGTCATTTAATGATAGCCTTCGTCCTTTTAAACCATAACCAGATGACGTGGAAGACATCTAAACTGGCATCCCCTCTCTAAAGTTCCACTTCGCATTAACAGAAGATCGCTTGACACTTGACAAAATAAGCGTGCACTAGTACATATATATACAAAAAAGTTCATCTTGGAATCGAGTTTCGACAAAACAATCCTCTAATTCAGAAATCAAAACTGCCCGCCCTCTTGTGTCACTGATCACATTTGATTTATACACATGCCGGCGTCCTTGCGTAGGAATAGCGCGTCTTCTCCGTGATCTAGGCTTCCTAGGTTTGAGTCATAGATCAGGCATAATAGCTCCTCATCTGTTCTATCTGTAAGATGCGTGAATGAGCTCGGTAAAAAGGGGTTGTGCAAGTGAATGATTGATGCGGGAGTGGCAAAGTCATACTCTTGGTCCTAGTTGGCGCTACTAAAACAAGAGACGCACCCCATCGGCTTAAATCACTCTCTTCGTAATAGGGATTTGTCCAATAGCAAGTGCCATAAGAAGCAACAGGTATACACATACTTTTTAATAGTAAATATGAATCCTATAAAAATGATTGTTAACTCCCTATTGTATAAATGTTTTCATTTTTCCTTCGCAATTAAAATAATATTAAAAGATTCACCTCGATTAGACTGAAATTAGTACACTTACCTTTTTATATCATGTTTATGATGGAATTATAGATTTTTTTAGTTTTTTAAATATCATCGCCAACAAAATTCATATTTTTAAAAGCTAGATTGGTCATTCATATTTTAAAGAAATAAAATTGTATTTTACAGATTACCTGGCGCATGCGCCATGCTTCAAAAACATATCAACGGATTCCAGAAAGTGTGCCCCCAAATATCGGAAGATGGTGATTTTATCGCAGGAATTGAAAGAAGAGGACAAAGATTCTGCTTTGAAATCGGTTTGTTGGTAAGAATTTCAGTAATAAAAAAGGATTCAGTGTGCGTTATGCAACGTGCCGAGTGTGAAAATTGAGAAATTTTCACCACTGGAGAATAAAAATCGAATAATATCGATACCTTTCCGACCCATTCAATTTGAGGGAGTCGCAAAACAACCGGACATGAGATGACTGCCTCCAGCTTAAAGAGAATATATCATACATTTCTCAAATACTTCGCTCGTGGAGAGGACAAATATTTACTCTTTAGAAAGCTAGAATTTTCTGGCTCTTTCCAACAAATATCATGATTATCCTCTCTTACGAATCAATCAGCTTGTGCAATGAATGAACCAAGATAAACTTAGAAAGCACCTTATAAAGAAATAAGGCATTTTGGAATTTCCAAAAATGTTACATATTCTTTGAAACATTTTCTCAAGAATGTCATTGGGTTTAATATGGGGAATAAAAAATATTAATACATCTCTGTTTTATAACAGAGAAACTCACCGGTTGTAAAACTTACTGATTTTTTCGTAGAGGGTCTTCCACATGTTTATATTTTTACGAATTTGACTTTTTCTTTATAACATTCTTATCAGGTTTCATAAATGAACTTATTTGTTTCAAAGCAAGGGTATTTAAGATTTTTGAGACATTTGCATAATTATATCCAGATGTATTAGATATTTTCTTTGAGGGCTCCTTTTCACATTTAAATTGTAGAAATTTGAAAATTGCAAATTGTAGAAATTTCTAAAAATCAGCAATGAATTTTTCAATAACAAGGAATTTCGAAGAAAAAGAGAAGGGTAATTATAGCCTTTAGCATTTTAGCAATAATTCTTAATAAAGAAAGTTGATACTTCAGATCTGATTAAATGCTCTTTTATTCGAACATTTGAAGATAAAGCAATAATGTTACTGTGTTTCTTGCCGCATGTATGCAAAATTATATTTTATCTAATGTTTTATTTTTTATGCTATGCCGCCTTTAAATTTAGTGATGTTAAGATTTTAAATCAGGATACAAATGAACAAACGTTTGAAAAATTTACCTTTAGCAAAACACTATTAAAGTACCGAAAAAATAATGGAAATTATGTAGAAACTAGCTGGTATCCGGCGCGTTGCTGCCGAAGAAGAAATAATTTTGGAAATATCGTTTGAAATTTAAAATAACTGTCTTGTTTCATTATGAATGATAGAAAGAATAATATTTATTTCCGTATCGGACATGAATACATTCATTGAAATTATATGATATATAAAGGAGAAGCGTAAATAATGTTTATTCTTTTTTAAACTTTATTTTTTTTATCGTGGCCGTGTTTCCATGGAAAGGAGGTGCAGTAGCTTCTGAGAGTAAAGACCCCTGAACACCCAGAGGGCAGAAGTCTGACTTAAACTTTATTATTTAAGACTTTAGGGTAGGCAATATTTTTTTGTTTCTCCGTCTCTAGCAGAAACAAATGAATTTTTTGACTGCCCAACTCGTATGTATCCAGCATACAACTTGCTATGTGAGAAACATGGATTTTTAGGTCAGTCCGCACACTTGAAGTGATTCATCTTGCACCTTGTTGATGGTCATCAAAAATGCAAGTTGAATGGAGAACTGCAGTCGTTTGAAATCAAAAGGAATGTTGGTTGGTGGGAATAATGGGAATGCCTGGTGTGAGCACATTTTATCCAATCGACGTTTCTTTGAAAATAGTTGTCAAGCTTCTTGCCTCATATTAGTCCTGTGATTCTGATATTCGTGATAAGGTAGAATGTCAACGTTGTCTTTCGCTTCTTGCCTCATGTTGATCTTGAAAACATGTGAATTTGCAATTTATAAACATTCTGTTTCATTTCTTTCTTGTCATCTCTCGTTTGTTTGAGAATCTTAAATTAGCTTAATTCTAGATGTTCGGCTATTAGATCTATTAAGTGACGAACGTTTGGAACATATTTTTTATCGAAGTAATTAACACGATATGCATTTGTATAATCGAAATATCGTTTGTATATTCACTTAATAATTAGAAAAAATGCTGTTTGCACTGTAAAATTTTCATTACCTATAACTTACCTTAATCGGCATCAATAATAATAATTTTATTTTGTATGGGTGAGATAAACTCTAAATTATATGTGCGGCTTGCTGCAGACAAAATAGTGAGCACGCTGAATGACAACATCCTGTGTGGAAGACATTGACTGACATCAATCATAATAACTTGATTATGATTGACTTTTGTCAATTACTAGTTTTAAAACATAACTTTCACTGCAGTGCAAGCAATAGTTTTTATCAAGTTTCCTCGCAATCGGTTGATCGTAAGACAGCACACAGGATACGAGCAAACAAAAATTAATTTTAAATAACAGATAGGATGATTATATGCCTATAATCTTCACGCAGGCGCAAGCAATGAGTTAACCAATTGCATAGACATCAGTTGAACAGTACGGCAGCGTATAAGTTACGAACAGACAAAAAGTCATTTTAATATAATAGATTTTAGAATTGTATTCTTTGGTGTTCTTTGAGAATTTTTAGAGAAGAAACGATTTTTTTGTATCGTTCGTGATTCGTTTAATATTCGTTCAGAATTCTCAAGATAAATGTTAGAAAATGCAATTAAAATATTTTCTTTTAAAATTGATTAAATACATAAAACATATTTATACCATAAAATCCTTTATATAGTTGAATTAATAATTTTTTAAAAGTTAAAATGGCGCAAAATTTTTTGTACTCGAATATTTCCAGAAGTAATGCAAAAAACGCTAGAATTTTATTCAATGCTTGATTAAAATTTCAAACCTATAGGATTGGTTCCCCTAAAATTTTCTCGCACACTCTCTAATAAAACATTACATCAGAGAGAGATTTACATTGCATTTACGTACAATAGCTACGAAATATTAATGTCTAGCTTGAATTTAACATCTTTACTGCATCTGTTGTGTCTCCTTGGCGAGTTGTTTGGTATTTAATCCATGCTTAATAGATGGAGTAAATAGATCTGAAAATATTTTTTATACAATAGATAGTTGTATTTTGTCTAGAACCATAGTGTAAGTGCAAGTAATATGTTGTCGAATTTTATCGCAATCAGATGAGCGGTGAGGCGGATCACAAGGTACGAACAAACAAAAATTCATTAATCCTTGGTTAGAGATGAGGTAAATAGATCCAAAAATATTTTTATATATTAGATAATTTAACTATGCCTATAACAATCCCGTGACTACAAGTAATAAGTAGTCGTGTGACCGAAAGGGCGCCAAAAGTCTAACTCTGTCAGGATAGACTATTAAAATCAATAAATCATGCCAATTTAGTTAAAGATACATTTAATGACATTAAAGGACATGATTTACAAGAAGACAAAACTATTTAGGACAATAACATTTAACATATATGAATAAAAATAATACTCGGGAATTACATCATGCTTTACGTTCGCTTCCAAGGCATGAACTGATTGTTCATGGTAACGGCCGATAGAGGGCCGAGGAACAGTTACGGTTACAGTCAAAGTTTTTTCGTAATCGGATTATCAGCACGGCAGCGCTCAAGAGACATACTGACAAACATTCATTTTTATTTATATAGATTATGAATTAAACTGACTATCATATATTGTAACTATTCATGTACTAAAGACACATTTCCTACAAATTCGATTTTTATAAAAAGCTAAAAAGCTTATTATTACAGAGCATTCTTTGGTATTATATAAGTAAAACATAATAGATAGATATAATTTTATTAATAATTTAAAATAGAAATTTACTTTAGTTTGATTTCAGGTTTTAAGAGTTGATTCGTAATTATTTCTTTTCATTTAAAAACCTTATCCATCCTTAAGTAAGTGTCGAATTACATCTTTTTGAAAGATAAATACAGATAAGAAAAGTAAATTATTTCAGTTATTTAAAATTGTTTAAGAATTTAAAAATTACATTGTATAAGAAAATTCAAAATGCCTTTATTTTATTTTGAAGAATAAAAAAAATAGACGAAAGAATTAGTAACTGTGCTTAATCATAAGTAAAAACAATGATTTCAGTGCTGACATCTAAGGAATTTAGCAGCTTTATATTAAACATTGAGATCCCTCTTTAACGCGTTATGTTATTTTTAGCCCTAATTTTCTGGAAATTTAGTCTTATTATTAGAATAATGCTAAATTCATTTATATCATAGAAAGTGAATACTATCGTTTCAAATGTTGTATACGTTAATTTAAATATTTACACGATCTCGTATGAAAATTCTATAAAATACATATCTAATTCGATATTACATAAGTTTTTAAATCTATAATATAAAACCAAATTTACATACATTTGTTTATATTTTGGAAGAATTTTACAGAAACAGTGCTCAGAGGAGATTTGAAATTCTCACTCTAAGGTTTATTATTAAGTCAAATGTATATTTTTGAAATTTCAAAAATCTCTATTTATAAAGATTCTTAAGTAAGTATGCGAAAGTATATGATAAACTCTTATATTAAAACCATTATTTAAATTCACTCAAACTAGTGGTGCAAATATCTGTATTTCTGGTGCCCTCCAATGTATTTCCTCTTTGGCAATACCAGCTGTGATGGAGAGTAATAATATAAATATTTATTCAGGAATCATTTGAAGAATATTTAGAAGATATACATTTGCCATCTTATATATTATCCACTTATATTTTCAAGAGCCGAGGATGAATATGCAACTCATATCATGTAAGAGACTAAAAAATTCTATATATAGCCAAGTATTGAGAAAAATTTATTCTGAATAATTATTAGATAGACATATATTCTGTACGATACCTTACAAAATCTTTTCATATTTCAACGTAGAGAAGATGAATATGACATTAATATCCTGCAAACTAAAAATGTTATACAGGGTGTCTCAAAAGTAAGTACCTATATTTGTAATATCGATAACAAAAAAAAAAGAAAAGAAAAGAACTCTTCCATTGAAGTTTACTTTGTTTAAAATGTGCTAAAATTGCACTGCAATTATTATTACACATACAAGGTGTTTCGAAACAAAAATTTTGTTTTTGTTTTTCATTCTTTTTCAGCATTATTTGATAATAAATATAATAATTCCTATTTATTATGATAACGTTTAATGGAGGAATAAAATTGATAGAAGAAAAAGAAAATTTTCAAAAAAAAAGTCTTATAAATCCCAATCTGCAGATGAAACGCTAGAAAGATCACTTCAGTAGTTTTACTGAAAATACACATTCAGTTGTTGTTTAAAATATAATATCTGAAATACTTCAGAATGTGTTTCATGATGCTAAGTACAGATCTGAAACTTGCAATGATATTGATGGTGCGCGAACTCGAAAGTGTTCTATAAAGTTTTGGTTCAGATATATATTTTTTCTTCTTTTTTTTTCATGCACTGTTGTTTATATAAATACATCTTTTTTAATTATAATTCAGTTGCAAAAATGATTATTAAATTATTTTTATAATTTATCAAAATAGACGGTAAATTAAAAGCACGAAAAGAACCCATATAAACAAGACGTAGATATAACTATGTGCGTATAAAAATAAAATTGAGCACAATTTTAATTTATTTAAAACATGATTAAATTAAATAGGTTTGAGATTTTTTTAAATGTTATATTACACAAGAAATAAGTATATTTTTGGAGCACTCTTTGCATAGTATGAAATTGGTCTGTGGATTTAATACAGTTAGATAATAGAAAATTGCTCTTTATTACAAGAAAAATACGTTATATAAGTAGTAAAATATGCATAGACAAACAGTAGCCCTTGTAGAAGCTCACAATAGTTGGTTGAGAGGTTGGCTAAGGTTGAAAACCACTAATCACTAACAGTGCTCCGAGTGACAGGTAGAACTTATTTCACGAAACCCAGAGATAAAATAAACTTGACAAGGCTTTAACTTGAGAGTTTATATAGGATTTCCAACAGGGCATGAAACTTTCTAGAGGAATACACCTGATTTCGGTTCCTAATAGAAGTAGAATCACAATTCTTGTATTTTCCGGAGCCTTCCGTTTTGGAACCAAAATCGCCAACTTTTCACTGACCTGGTATTCAAAGAATATCCCTTAAACATATTTACATATCTCTTTTCCTTACTATTA
Source organism: Argiope trifasciata (assembly GCA_026543055.1). NCBI lineage: Eukaryota > Metazoa > Arthropoda > Arachnida > Araneae > Araneidae > Argiope > Argiope trifasciata. The sequence goes on along the minus strand of JAPMOQ010057597.1, from coordinate 3,622,411 downwards.
GGCTAATTGGGCAGGGAAACCATATATAAACCATAAATATGGATGCTGAAACGAGGTTTTATTTTTTCCCTTTACTAAAGAACCAAAATATTCATCATTAAATATATTTTTCTTTTTCAGCGCGTTAAGAGACTTCACTTTGTGCAAGCATGAGCATGCCATTCGAGATTGCGGACCAGGAGCCATCCAGTTTCTTCAGAGGCACATGGAGCGAATGTCAGGTTCGCTCATCAATGAACACTGTGTGTTGTACACCTATGGGGCAGGTTCTTGCTCTTCTCATTTACGCAACTCGAGAGTTCCTTCTAAATCCAGCACTCATTGGCTTCTCCTTTTGATAATTGTTATCGGTGTTCTGTATATTTCGTAAATTTTCTTTCCAATTCTTTTCGCTAATCTGTAAATGGAATCCGGAGACATGTCCTCTCGCAATTCATCTCCAATACTTTTTAAAAAATCCTTGATGTATAAACTCCTTTTGTGCCAAGCGTACAAATGTAAGTCAGAACACAACTGATATTGGAAGAAATTTCAAATATAAAAGATACAGGTACAAATGCAAAGCTTTAGATGAATTCTACAAATATTACATGGTAAAAATCGGATAAGCCAATGATGAACACACTGTGGCCTGTTTAGACTATCCAATTTTAAAGTAATCATGTGAAATTTAAAATAATAGTATAATCAGTATATTTTATTTCGAACAAAATCATAAGAAACTTTTAGAAAGGTAGTAATGGCTTCTTTCATCGTTTGACTATTAAAAAAAATTCTAAAATAATATTTTTTACATTTTTGTTATATTTAATTACAAATTATATCAACCTACTGAATCAGTTTAGCTTTTTTTCCCGGATGCTGAAAGAGTTTGTGGATCCCTGGTTTGACTATATAATAAGCCTGATTTCTCATAATTCGTTGACCTTTTTGAGCCCGTAATGCCCTTTTTTAAAAATTTTTAACTCAAATTTGTAAATTAAGGGAAAGGAATAAAAGGAATATCGGCAAATAAAAAAAAAATTATTATTAAAATTTTGCTTACAAAATTGTTTAAAAATGCTTTCTCTGATTAGTTAAAATTTATGCATTAAAAATTTTGAAGTCAAACTGAAAGAAACAAATAATTGAATGCTCACTTTAAACGCATATTTTTATTTTTTTTATGACTAATTTATTAAAAAATTAATTTCCTCAAAGAATTATAAAATTTTACTATGTGTCAAATCAAGAAGGTAACAAATAGGCTTACTCATAAATTAATTATGAAATAATTAGAAATTCATTTAAAAGAGGCGGAAATTATCAGTATGAAATATTGTACAATGTATGGTTGATAAAATAAACTGATGCTTATATTAACGAATAACTTTAATTAACTAAAATGAATAATTTAAACTTGAAACATTTCTAAATTGTTGCGATATTTTAATGCTTAAATTCTTTATTAATAAATAATAATTTAAACTAAACAGATTTAATGAATCAACTAATCAGCATAAATTCGTTAATAAGTTCGCTCAAATGTCCATTGTTAAGTTTTAATATTGCTTCAAGTAAAAAAAGTAGTAGGTAAAGTTAATATTAAATATGCATAATTACATTTACAAGAATATAGTTCAAAAATTTGTTTTGTTTAAATTAAAACCAGTGAACTGAAATTAGCAACAGATTTTTGTATTTATAATTTTACAACTTACTTATCATATATAGAAATCTGTCCAAAAAATGGAATGCGATTGGAGGTGAATCGTGAAGAGAGAATTTTCTGTAAATCCATGAAAAGGGGAATTCCATAATCTCTAAATATAAATCAGTGTGTTAAACTTTTAACATTAAACGTACCGACACTCGGCACATAACTATTCGTACCGTAACCCTTCAAATTAACCAGACTGAATTTTAGATTTTCAAAAAAGATTTATTTTTCCAGAATGAATGTAAAAGATATTGGTTTTAGTAGCGAATCATTTAATCAAAAACTTCATCATAACAGTTCAATAAATTATTTATTCTATCTCTTAATATAAAATAATCATTTTCATAGTCAGACAGAAATCCCTACATGCGTTTTACCGATGATAAGGAAGACGAGACAGAAGGATCAAGCCTAAAACATTATCCTAAAACGATAATTTGAACTAGTGGTTAAAATGTGAGTTATTGTCTCAGCAATTCCTCCGGCATAAATATCAAATATTAATGTAATAAAATGGCCTTCAAGCAAGCTGGTTCTTTCTCCTCTAGAAGGTACTGAATTAGTAATGTTGTCTATTTAACGAGTCTATCACCGATGACGGGTTGTATCTCTATCTAAGGAATTGAAACTTGTTGTGTTCATAATGACTTTATGTGTTTGGCCACATGGCCAGATGTTATTACTAGAGGAGGCCAGGTTATGCAACTGTCCCGGATGCCTAGCCAGAGAAAGATTTATCTTTATAATTACCACTTTAACTCCCTTTTTGTGGAATATGTATAATCGTCATTTTTTATGATTCGATAACTTTAAAAGATAATAACATTTTTCCCAATCAAAATGGCCCATAATAATAAAAAATAGTGTACAACATATCTTTACCAAATGAACAAGATAAAAGTAATTGATAATGAAAATTTAAAATTATCCATCTAATATAAAGCAATTAATAATGAAGATTTAATATTATCCATCTAATATAAAGCAATAAATAATGAAAAATCGATGGCAGTTTATGAGAAATTTTTAATTGAAAATCAACACCTAATAATTTTTATTGGACGTCGTACGTTTAATATTAAAATAACCCAGGTATCTGAAAAATAAGAAGTGGAAAAAATATCAACTTTCCTGCATGCAACTTTTAATCTGATTGAAAGAACAAATATATGTCTTTCTCAATATATGAAGAACTCCCTGAAATCACAAGATTCACGATTTCAATAAAATATGTTTCTTTTGTCTTTTCAAAGTTATTCAAAAATAAACAACTTATTTATCTTCCATGTTTCATATTATTTCTAGTTATATTGTAACATCTGAATTAATCCAACAGAAATCCTTTTAAAATATTGAATCAAAAAAAGATATAATTCAAATGCCCTTAAAGTTATTTCAGATGCAAAATGAAATAATTTTAAAAGATGTTTTGCAATGTATTTCAGATAATTTAATTTAGGCACTCTAAAATTTTTCCTCCATATTTCTAAGGAACTGAAATTTTTTTTTTAAATTAATTTTCCCCGGAATGATGTAAATGTATTATGTATGCAAATGGAAATGTTTGGTAAAGTTTTTATTACATAAAGTATGAAGGAATCTATCTGTTTTGATAACTTTTTAATATTTTTAAAATGACTGCTGTATTGTAATCTGACAGTTTTATGTTGACTGTCTAGGATTCAAGCAAAATGACAAATACCTAAAATGAATTTTCTTTTGACTCATCGTAAAAATAATCAATTATCTTTTATGCAATATATTCCCTCTTGTCAGATTTACTGCAATAAGAGGTTCAGTGTGAGCTCAAAGTGTTTTAGTTCATGAATTGCAAAACAGACTGCTAGATAATATTTGTCAAAAAAATTGAGAATAACTCTTCACATTTAGCTGTAAATTTTTGACGTCCTTCTTTCGAAAATACCCATAAAATATAATAGAGCTCTTAATGTGAAAGCTTCAAGCAAGAAATGAAATTTGGAAATTCGTCTGATTAAAAAAATCTGAGCTTTCATGTTAAGTTATTTATCAGAATACTTCTCACAAACAGTATTTTTGAATTTTTGAACCTAAAAATGAATAATTGATAATTTGTCATTATAGCATCATTTCATTTTGATTTAAAGTAAAGTTTCTATTAAAGTACACATATCTTGTTATTGATAAACAATTTATGGTATTTATGATAATCAACTCTTAAAACCACAAAAAATCTTAAAATTTCAATCAAACTAGAACATAATTTCATTTTGTATTTTTTCTAAAGTACATGCAAAAGAGAATATATTATGATTACTTCAGATTTTTTAAAAAAAATATGCAAACATATATTCAACTTTTGCTTTTTTAAAAAAATTATGCGCTCTTTTTATAACTCGTCTAAAAGGAAATAGCAACAAAAAATTTAAATCGTTAGCTTAACAGCTATCAAATGAAAATTAACTCTGCCTTAAGTTGATAAAAATGTGCATTTTCAATTTTTGAGTCAGGCTAGAGATTTGTTTGAAACATTTTTTTTTAATAAATGAGGATTTACTTGACAAAAATAGTGGGATGTTTACAAAGATTTTTAAGCTATATCAGATTTTAAAATACTGGTGCTTGTCACCGACAAAAAGGAATTAAACTGTAGATTGAATTAATCCTCAAAACATTTTGCATGGTTTACTAATTAAATTGTCTTTGCACTTCTTGGCATCAAAAAAAATTCAGCAATATTAGTTAACATAAATAAAATTTCCTATATTTAAATAAACATAAAATTTGATGATATAAAATTCTGACATCTTAAAATGTCTTCCACGTATTTTAACATTTTTTTTCAATGCGCTACAGTGCAATGAATCTTGGAACTAATTAAAATATTTACCCCTCTGTCATGTATATTTTTTAGGATATCTCTATAGGTAACCTTTTCTTTATTTAAGAAAAATTGCTGAATCTTTTATAGAAGCCAACACCACATTTCTGATTTATCCAGATCTGAAAATTCTGTAACTAAAGCGATATGATTAATGTAACAAATTAAAGGCAGAAATTTCATAAAAACTTCATTTAATAAGATATGCCAAAATTCCTCTGTCATTTATTTTGAGTGAAAGAAACAAATTAGAATTTGGGAAAACAATTAAAACTTAATCTAATTTTTTTTCAGATGTTTTTCAACTGAATCTAAAGTTTTTATGGCCGAATTTGAATGGTTACCCTATTTGCTAAATAGCAAGAGTCAAACTCTAAATTCTTACAGAGAATAAGTGTGTTAAGTCATATATCACTAAAATAACAAGTTTTTTTTTCAAATGCATTTTAATTTCTTTATATGTTTTGCAACAATCTATTACTTATTTGGTATAATTTAGTTAAAAAGATGAGAAAACTATCTTAAAAAAAGGAACAGCACATAATCTGTCTACATAAATTAATATCAGTACTTTTCTTACTAAAACAAGAATCCATTTCACAACTCTAATATCAATTTTATTTTCATTTTTCAGGATATATTTAAATGAATTAATTTGACTCTTCAATGAAAATAAATATTTCGTTTAGTGACATCAAAGTGTCGCATTTCAAGCATTCAAAACTATGATTCTACTGCTGGAATGTCTATAAACGTGAGGCATTTTGTAAAAGCCTGCAACAATCATATATCACTTAGAGCAATTTGAGATTGGATTTTGTTAACTAATACAAGTGTTTCCATCAATAAAACGCTTTTGCAAATTTTATAAGTGATATTTATATATAAAAATGATTGTATAAAATGGTTCGAAATACCTTTATTTGAAATTTAAAAAGTAAAACCAAAATTGCAAATTAGAATCATTCAAAAGATTCTAACGAACAATAATTACCAATTTTCACAAGAAAACTGTTTTCTTAACTATTCGTCAGCGAAACAGCTTTCCTCATAATCAAATTATGAGCATATAGTCGCCAAAACCAGAAAACACTATTATTATACTGAATAATTTACACGTATCTTTAAACTATCGATATCTTAGGTACCCAATTCATAAATGATCCATCGAGTCATTCATATTTTAATATCAAATAGGATAATTATTTAACGAAAATACAAAGAATTTTATAAGGATGAAAATAATTTTCTTGACACTTTATATCTAAATCCTCTTAATTACTTAAATCTTTATATCTAAATTAGTTGCTATTCATAGTAATTTATTTTTTAAAAATTCCCTTTATGCCATCTTATAGTGGTAGGGACACATTACCAAATTAAATTTGAAATTTACTAGCGAATTTAAAAAAAAAATTGGATCGTGAATATTAAGAACGCCATCTCAATAGAGGTAGAAAAGCTTTATCGAACTAAATTTTAAATTCACTCTTGAATATTAAGAATGACATCTGAATAGAAACAAAAGCACACACTATCAATATAAATTCAAAATTCAAGAGTGAATCTTTAAAAAATCTCTCGTGAATATTTAGGATGCCATCTAAATAGAGATAGAAACATATTATCAAAATAAGTTTTAAAAAGTGAGTGAATTAAAAATAATTCTCTCGTGAGTATTAAAATTCCCAACTGAATAGAGGTAGAAACAAGTTATCAAAATAAATTTAAATTCGCTAGTGAATTAAAAAAAATTCCCCATGGATATTATGAATGCCATTTTAATAGAGGTAGAAAGACATTATTAAAATATATTTAAAATTTGAGAGAAATTTTAAAAAAAACTTCGTTTATGAATATTAAGAATGTCATCTGAATAGAAAAAGAAAAGCATTGCCAAAATAAATTGTGTCATGGAATTATTTTATTTTCAAATGAAGCAAATTAAATTCGCCATTCTGCTGAACTTAAAAAACCCATTACATTTCTTTGAAGATTATAAAGAACATGGCATAAGATTACATCTCACAGTAAAAATAATATGTAGTTTGATGTTGGATGATATGCGTAATTAAGCCTGTAGTGTCACAAGAACCTACTCCTTCAGTTAATGAAGGAAATTCGTGTATCAGAAACAAATTAAAAGTTAATTGTTCAATAAAAGCATTTAAATTTCTATGTTTGTTGTACTACTTTTTGTTTACCAAAAGCAATTTCAAATAGAGGATTCAACTGACAGGAAAAAAGTTATGCTTTTTAAGACTATTTTTAAATATATGTGTTTGCCTGAAATTGAGCTTTCGGAAAAGTAAAGACGTTGCTTGTTAAAGATGACTGTTCTTTTGGCCTTTCACATCATCAAATTATTTTAATGTCAAGTAATATAAAACCGTATTGATTTGTAGACATTTCCGAAAACAGAAATCCAACTTCTAACATTCATTCTTTCGAACTGCCATCTCTTAACAGAAAAGTATGGAAGTTTGCCAAATTTTGCGGATAACCAATACCTTCTTTACTTCAAAACAAGTTTCTGAAATAAAAAAATCCGATTTAGAAGTGAGCAGGTTTTTTTGTTTTTTTTGGTTTTCGCAGAAAGCATGGAACGTGTGATAAATTAGGGACAGAGAATGGAAACGTTTTTAAAGCACGGTTAAATATTACAGAAGTTTCTTTTAATACTTTTCTTCCTGACAGCAATAACTCTACGTGAGATATTTTATTCAATAACAAACTTCTAAAAGAAAGTTTTTCAAAAGATTGGTGGAAAAAATGGCTGATTCATTATTCATGGAAGACTATTATTTCATTGATACTTATTCGAAAACAGGATGGAAAAGTTTGGCAGTTTCGAATATTCGAATATTCAATTCCTAAGAATCTGTAGGATGGATACGAAGTTTTACAAGTAATAAGAGCACGGTATGACGAGATGCCGAGAGATATTTTGAATGAATTTATGAATTATATTTATTGCTTAAATATTAACAAAAACGATAGTTCCTAATTTAAGAAAGTAGCATTTGAATGAAAATATTTTTTTAAACTTTTGTTAGAGTAAACAAAAACAATTTTTATACTTTTTAGTTATTACTTATTTTAAATTTAATTCTTAACAAAAACGATATTTTCAAATGTAAGAAAGTAGAATTTGAATGAAATATTTTTTTAAATTTTTGTTTGACTAAGCAAAAACAATTGTTATGCTTTTCAGTTATTTCTTATTTTAAATTCAATTCTTAATAAAAATGTTATTTCCAAATTTAAGAAAACAGAATTTGAAATGTAAATATTTTTAAAATTTTTGTGACTAAGCAAAAACAATTGTTATGCTTAGTTTTTTTTAATTTTTAGTTTCTTTTTCTCTTAATGGCAAAAACATCTATTATTTTAAGTTAGAGTGTTTTCTTTATAATATTTTAGACGTACATGCCAAATTGTCTTCTATATTTCTCTAGGGAGATGCATTTTAAATAAAAGGCGAAAAAGAAATGTCCCCAGGAAAATAATTTTTCTTTAAAGGATAATTTTTTGTCTGGAATTACTTTAAAACTATGGTATAGAATGTAGTTGTATGCTTAGAATTTTATTCATGGAATATATGGAGCAAAAGAATAACATCCAATAACTTAAAACGTACTTTCATAGAATATGTAATCAAGGAAACAAGATAAAAGTTCTATTGAATTTGGGATTAAAGAAGTAGATAGTGTGTAACAAAAAGTTTATGAAACACAAATATTTCATAGTTTATACAGGCAAATATGATAAAACAAGTGATTTAAAAACTCTGTGTACCATTTTGTACAGATTAAAGTTAATATCATACCACAAAATTTTCTAAAATAATGTTTCAAGATACGCTTCCATTAAAAGGAACATATTTATCATATTTTTATTAAATCTGTCAAATTATAGGCTTATAGTGTACTGTTATATACTGGAGATTATCATTTATTGATAGATCTTAGAGTAAAATAAGAAATTCCAGGAGGCAAATATAAGTAGAGAGTTAAATAATTTACTATATTTCTTTTTAAAGATTATTTTAGATTAATTTAGTCACAAGATTTTACTAGAAAATTTATTTCTAAACTTTTAATAACACAGTTGACTTAATAAGTTTTTACACTCTTTTACTTAACTTTTTCATACCTGTAATGGTGGAATTTCTTGGTGACTTAATTAGCGATGATTTTATTAGTCATTAGTAGATGACTTAATTATTTGGATTAAATTTCTATTCAAAACAAGTGGGGCCACCTGAATTTTAAAAAATACTTCTTTCCAGGTTTTATAACATTTATTATAACGAATTAAAAATTTCAGAAAGTAAGAAATAATCAAAATTTAAAAATATATAATTATTAATTCATGATAAAAGTGTATTTCTTAAAGAAAGTTTTAAACAAATTCATGGCTATTTTCTCTTCACAGAGAAATTGACGTCTTTAGATACTTGTTTTGATATTTCCTATTCTCAAAACGTTTCTGTAAACTAATTAATTACTGAATACTTTTAAGATAATTTTTTAATATCTTAATACGAATAAAGGTATATATATGTTTTAAAATATAAGAGTATTAAGAAAAAAAAACAGTATAAATGATTAGATTTATTTACTAGATTATTCAAAATTTAGATGGGAGAAATTTCTAAAAATGAAAAACGAAAGACATAAATGTTATCTATTTAATATGCGTTGTTTCATTGAAAAAGGTGTATACGTGTATACATTGATTGATGCATATTAAAGATGTTAAAACAAAGCAATAAAACTTTTGAAAACCTCCTGTGAATTGAAACTATGCCAACCCAATGTAAAATAATGATGTAGATTGAATACATGCACTTATGAAAGTTTTTGCCCAATAAACGCGTTAATTTCAACTATATTAAAGTATACATTTATACAGGGTGACAATAATTAAAATTACCATTTGAAAGGGCTGTAAAAAAAAGAGTCACTGGACAAAATTGCTAGATGTTTCATCTGAGTGTACATGAAGCAATAGAAAGTTATATTGCGAAAAAAAAAAGTTCAAAATTTGACCTGCGACTAAAATGGACTAGTTTATGCAGCTTTGAAAATTACTTCTTCAAATAATTTAAACAAATTCTATCGCTATCCCGAAAAAATCTTCTAATAAATCCTCGTTTTCTAGAAATAGCCGTTGGCTGGTCTAAAATAATAACGGTAAAAGTTTTATAAGAAGTTCAGTTTGGTAACAGAAATTTTTATATTTTTTCTTTAAAAATTTAATGTGTCAAATCGAACATTTTACTAAGTACAGCTAACAGGAATAAAGATTTGTTTTAATTTAGGTTTCATAATGTTTCCAGAATTGCATTTGTTTGTATAATATATAATTCTTTGAATTCTTTTAAAAGCGTCTTTCCAGTTTGGAGCATTTATCTATTTCTAACGGTTTAAACTTAGGTACTAAATCTCAATTAATGTGATTACAGTGTATAAAATTTTAATGAGCAATGTACTGAAACAGAAACCGAATTTTCTGTTTGAATAAGAAAAGTACAAACTAGAAAAAAAAGCTTGGAGAGTTTTTTTTTGTGGTTTCTAAATACGCTAGAATTATTATTATTGTTAATAAAAATATAATTGCCAGAAATTAATCAATCCAAAAATTTCTCATGCGTCCCAACTGGAGGCCACTACTGTAGTTAACGATAGTGCGAGATTAGAATGAAGTAAAGATAAAATATGAGATATAAAGTAAGAATGAAGAAAAATTAATTGTAAATTAAGAAATAAAAATAATTGACTTCCTTCAATAAGCTATCCTTTGCTTTATTCAACTCGATACAACAGATATATTACGAACTAACTCTATAAATGTATTTAGAAATTTCGTGTGCTATGAAAAATTCTATTTCTTTTATCGTAATAAAATGCTATTTAACTCTCATCAAATAATGTTTTATCATAATAAAATTTTATTTTAATCGTCTCACACTATAAAGATTCTGTATTTAGTTATTTTCGCATATGGCCATGCAATTTTTCTCTGTCACTTTTCACAAAGGATTTACTTTCTTCTCTCCCAATTAAGGGAAATATTTTTTTTCCAAGAGGAAAGGTATATTGTATGGTTTCCCAAAAAATTATTCTCATTGTTTCACATTTATTAAACTTTTCAAAATCGGGTATAAGGGTAAATTCATATTTTAATTGGTCTTATTTTTCATACGATTCAAAATAATTGAAAGCTTTCCATACGTACAACCAAACATATTTTGGGTGTTTTCAAAATCGCACTAACTAATAATAAACTCGATCCAATTCGAAATAACTTAATCTACTTGATCCAAATTTTTATATATTTAATAACTGTAGTCTTTTATATTTATATTGTATTTAAAATTCTGGCTGATTGACTGAAAAAATACTTTCTTAATTAGTCAGTCTACTATCAAGTGTCCCGTGTTAAGATAAATGAGTGAACAAAAACGATTTTATATTAGATAAAAATCATGAAAAAATAATAATAATTGGATTATAAAACTGTTTACCTGTCAAGAATTCTATGCAAATGTTCTTGTAAAGTGGAGTTGACATTAAAAACATTTAGTTCAAAAAAAAAACTGCTAGGTAATGCCACCAAGACCAACAAAATAGAAGCAAGCAAATTAAGTTATTAATTATGGAGCAATCCGTGCCCAGCAATTGATTATGGTCGAATAAGATTTCTGACTTAAAATATAGCTCGATGAATCCTATAAAACTATTTGGTACATCGAATAAAGTATTGTTAGTAAAGTTCATTTATGTTAATCATTACTCAGTATCAACTATTTCGCAGAAATTTTGACAACAGAAGAATATGAAATCTGAATAGAACACTTCTGCTATTAAAATAACTCTTGTCAATTGATTTGAAGAAATTGGCATTTTGGAACTTAGTACGCTTTTCCGAAAACCACTATTAACTGAATTCCGCTCATATGTTGTGGCATCAGAAATGGTAAGGTGATGCATTTTACTGTAATTGAGACCAATAGTACTTGTGAAGCTACAAGACATTTAAACTTACAACATCCCCTGAGCGGAAAATCTTTATATATAATCCAGGATATATAGCAATATAAACTGCAACTAGATCACGAACTTTACCAGCAGACAGCTTGCAATCATATATTATTGAAATACTGTATTCGTCCAAAATTACACAAAAATAGAAAAGCCAGCTTAATCTAATACTATAATACGAGGAATGGTTGCCAAGTCAAAAATCGCCCCAGAATTAATAAACTCCGGTAAACTTGGGGGTCTAGGGTTTTTGGCCAAGAGGAATCGATTGGCTCCGGTTTTGAAGCGCTACGGTCGAGCAGTTCGGAGTTACAGATAGGATATTTTCAAACTTTATTAGTTCGCCATAATGGCTACTTAAATTTTCAAGCGGTAACGTGCTGCCATCTATAGCCAATATGGCGAACTAATAAAGTTTTATGTTTATGCTGTTATAGGTTTATAATATGTTTCTTATGTATGTATATATGTTTGGTTTTTCTAAATAAATTTGTCAAAAATATAGAACTTCAACACACTTCAATCTTTACCTTTACTTTACCTTTGTATAGAATAGTTCCCTTTCCAAACTCTAACTTTGTTTAGAATAGTTTACAGTTGTGCACTTTAACCGGTTATCTTTTCACCAATGGTTTCACAAATTGTCTTATGGCATGTATTGTTTTGATAAATCACAATTGAAAATTTAAATCTTCGAGTTATCTTCGATACCTGTTTTCTCCGAGCGGAGCTCGGTCACCCGCTGGTATCTTTTAAAAGCAGGAAGTTCATTTTACAATGTATAAATATAGCAACACTCAAATTGCTGAAACTAAATCGGAAAGGGCAAGTCTGAAGTAGCTATATTTTCAATCTATATTTACATATACAACATAAATAAAATAGTGGTAGGTATAAAATAAAATAAAACAATAAGATTTCGTAAAAAAATTGTGGTATTAATGTTTGCATTAAAATTAGCGGTAAATATTTTGTGTAGCTACACACTTTCTATATCTTAAAATGTCATAGCGATCGGGACTTTTGGACAATATAATATCATTAATACATTACAATTTCTCATGACCCATCGATTGCCAGATTTGACTCCGATGAACTTTTAATTGTGGAAATATTTGAAACCTGACGCATATCGATTACAACGTCTGACAAGCATCTGGTCATGCTGGAAACTCTGTTGTTATTGGCACTGTAACTCGTATGCAATGCATTATATCTTGAGGAAAAAGTTTATTATTTTTTATTATAATAAAAGTGTCAAATTTGTCATTCATTTTGGGAAACTATTCATTCGCTTCTATTAGGACCATCTACAGGGGATTTTTTTTTTTTTTTTTTTTGCTTTAATTTATTCCAACTATAGAAATAAGCCATGTGCATAGAATGCTCACTCAAAGAAATGGTTTTTCACTCCGATGAATTTTCATCTTTTTAACAACTTTTTTTATGTCTTTGTACTTATCATCCCGTTGAACAAATAGAAATTTCTGGATTGAAAATTCAAAACATTTCTTCTCTTGCTCTGTTAAATATAAACAGTGATTGAAAGTAAACATGATGTAAATTTCATTTATATTTAATGCTTCTGAAGGATATTTCACTTAATATAATTTTGTTATTAAAAAATTCTGTGAAATAACTGAAAATCTTTTTTTTATTCAAATATTTATGAAAATTGAGCTGAAATATATAGCTCTATCTTCATGACATGAAAACAGTCTTTGCATTCGTCTCTTCTCGTCTGACGCAGAAAAATCACAAATAGTTTTTTAGTGTAGGATGAGATAAATACGTACAAACAACAACGTTGATACCCGGAAAAATTTTTTAAAAAGGTATTTTCTTCGAGATAAAACTGTTAGATGAAAGGTTACTAACAAAGAAAATGCAAATTTATAAAGATATTTGTAATCTATTTGGGAGGCATTGGAAAATATTAATCTTAGAGCTCCATTGGAATCAAAATTAAAATACTGATACGAAAAACATTCGAGAGATCAGAGAATTTTTGAATAACTTTTGCATCGACGAAACTTATAATACATAATAAACCATCAAGGACCAAAAACCTGAATTTTGCTATTTATTCTCTGAAAAATCAGTGTTAATCAAACATCTGTCTACTGTCTTGCTGCATCGTTTCCCAACTGAATTTCATATCAAACGACTAAAGCCCAGAGAAACAGAATATACAAAACAACGCAGTATTTCTGTTATATCTGAATCCTGTTCAATATTTAAGAGCTGAATTTCAGATTAGTTCGTTGGATTCCTCTAATCAGTGATTCACATAAATTTCTTCAATCTTTTATTATGCCAGGACTTCTCTTTATATTTAAATCACTTGCCTCAAACCCAAAGAGACAGAAATAACTTAAGCAACGCGTTATTTTCAGCTCAGTTCTATTCAGAAAATAATCTTTCCCATTTTATCGAGAACACTGCGCAAAGAAATTAATCATCTTTTCCTGCGTATCAACTCCGGCTTCGTAGATGGCACAGCGTTTTGTTCCGTAGGGAAAGTTTTTTATTCATTTCCTCTTCTTGATCAATTATTTATTCATGGATGGATGAATCCCTTCATAGAAAATACCATCTTTGATAACATTCGACCAAACTGCAACTATTCGTATAGAGTAAAAAACTGCATTAAAATTGATATGGATTTATGATATTCATATACTAATAATTAATACGCTTTTATTAAAAAGTAATGCATGATTCATATTATTTATTATACTAATATCAATAAATTGCAAGTAAATTTATTCAAGGCCTCATCATGGGGATAAGTGAATATATATATTTTAAATAAACTGATATTATAAATTTCATTAACTAGATTTAGTAATAAGAATACTTTCAACTTGTTGAGTTGAAAATATATTTTTATTATTCAGATAATTACTTTTTGTATATATTTTGATGTTTTTCGTATCTTTTTATTAAATTTTTCACTATATCATGATATCAGATGTCTTTGATAACATTCGGGAGAACTGTAACTATTCGTATTGAATAAAAAAGTGCCCTACAATTGATACAGAATTATGATATTCATGTACTAATAATTAATACATTACTCGGAAAAAGTAATTCCTATTATCTATTATAATTAAATCCTAAATTGCAAGCAAATTTGGCCAAGTTCTAATATCATAAATTGCCAGTAAATTTAATCAAGTCCTCATCATGGGAATAAGTGAATATATTTTATTTTAAATAAAGTGATATTAAAAATTTCCTTAATTAGATTTATTAATAAGGTCTCTAATAATTTACCGATTTGCAAATACATTATTTTATTTTTTAGTTCATTATTTTATATACATATTATTATGATGATGACGTTTCGTGTACGTCTTTAATAATTTTTTCTTTATATCATGATATCAACCAAAAGGACATATTCGTGCTCTTAATTTACAGATGGTTCTAATTTCAAAGCAAAAAGTATTGGGGGGGAGAAGGGGACATAAAACTCAAAAGCAATCCAGAATCCTTTAGCAATATATGATAGAACAATCCCCCAATGAAGCAGAAGCTCGAATATGTAGAAATGATAAGTCAATAACGAGTTAAGGTATCCTACTGCATTTAAAGGAAAATTTTTGAAAAATTGGAGTTTTAAAAATTATTTAAAACTGTGTGTATATTTCAAATTATACTTTATTTTAAGAAATAGGAAAATTTATCGTACATTTTAATGAAATTTAACCAAAATGTTTAACACTCTAAGCAAAATTGCGATGCAAAAATCCTATTTTTCTTTGCACACAAGTTATAGAATATAATGATGAATGAAATTAATCATGATCTAAGAAAAATGCTGGGATGCAAAGAAGTTATGGGTAAAATATACGTATATAAGATTTTTTTTCATAAATTCATAATTTAATTTTCCTAAAAGCACCTATAAATGGAAAAGTATTTCACCAACAATAAAACTTTTGGTTTATTGCATTGCCACATTATTTAAAACACACGCTGAAGTTTTTATGTAAATACCTCTATTCGTTTTTGAGATATCGTGTTAAAGGCAGATTTTTTTTTTTTTTTGAAAATAAAAGTTTTGTGAAAATTGAAGTGAAAAACAAAAGTAAGTTAAAAAATATGTGACCGTAGATGAGAGATTTGGCCTTTCTTTTCTCAGAAAATATAAACTTTTTTGGAAAAAGGAAAGTCTGAACTACAAGAAATAACAATGAAAAAAATTTGCTAGGTATGGTCGTTAACTAGTGTTTTTAACGTAGTAGGATAGCTTAATTTTTTTTACTTGGTGATATTTTACTCTCGGGTTGTGTTTATATTCAATTTAACAGTAATTGCTTAAAACTCTTACATGCTCCATAACAGAAGTCATGAATTTGCGAACCCATTAGTTAATATTTGTAATTTCGCAGGCATTTGTAAGAGTAATGAA
Source organism: Argiope trifasciata (assembly GCA_026543055.1). Taxonomy (NCBI): domain Eukaryota; kingdom Metazoa; phylum Arthropoda; class Arachnida; order Araneae; family Araneidae; genus Argiope; species Argiope trifasciata. The sequence continues at coordinate 3,606,380 of JAPMOQ010057597.1, read as the reverse complement.
AATTCTTATAATGATAAGACCACTATTTTAGCATGTGTGAACTATTGCCAGCTACAGCAACCTCTAGCTCATTTGGTTGGCTTTTCACTCTGTGCTTTCTTAAGTTGTTGTAAACTATTACCTGTTTCCTATTGCCTCTAATAGTTAATACGTTTAATTTTGAATTTCACTGCGGAAGCTATGAACATATGTAGAGAATTTATATTTATTTTTATTTTTTGTATAGTTTTAATATTATGAAGTATTTAATTGTATGAATTTTTAAAATAAATGAAGAAATGAGACTTTTTATAGATGCATTGATGTATTTTTAAATATGCAGATCAACTAAATTTTTTTAATTATTCATAATTTAAAGGTCTTGTGATATTTTTCAAATATTACTATTTTTCCCATAACTAATGCGATACTACTTTCACACACAGTGTTTAAATAATTTTTTGCAAAAGAATCAATGGATTATCTATATAAACTAGAAAACGAAACAAATTTAGATTATTTTCTTGTTCAGCTTTATAAGCTTTCCATCTTAAAGGGCTCACTGAGTTCAATTTTCGATAGTTAGAACTAAACTAATTATTTAATAAAATTGTTTGTAAGAATCTTAATTCAAACTCCTTGAATATTTCTTCTATCTTATACAAAGCATCTACTTCGTATGAGAATTTCGATCCATATAGTATGAAACGGTAGTATTTACTCCACAGCTATAATTATACTAAAAGAAAAATTCCTTATAAATTATAATTTTCAAAGGCGCTTTGAGTTAAGGTGTTAAAATGCCATTCTACACTTTCATTAAAACTCTTTTCAAATTTCCATTTGATAACTGTAAGTGTTCTTGAATGTTATAGCATTCATTGTGATCCAGAATGGCATGAATGCTCAGCATTACATATTTCGATTCAGTTCAATGTATAAATAAATTACCTGCCTATTTTTCCAACTGATGAAAAAGCTTTTTCCGCCAATGTGTTAATGAGCAATAACGGTTTTAGTTCGTCAACTATCTAAAATATTAATCATATGCATAGAAGTTTTAACTACCTAATTGTAATTCTAACAACAAAAGGCAGAGAAGCTTCCTCCTTGTAAACTTCTCAAAGAAACTTATCTGTTTTCGAGTTTCACGCGGTTAAAATTTGTTTTGTCAAATTAATGCAAATTTTAAAATTCTTTGAAAGCTACTGTAGTCATTCTCCTTTCGACCATTAGGAGATAAAAAGGACGACTCCTAAATCAGCATTTAACTCTCCAAATATCTCAAAATTACCAATATGAGAATACTTGATTCACTATGATAGATATGACGACCACTTGATTTACATCTAGATAGAAAACCGATAGAATTTACTGTAAAATATTGAATGAATCGATGATATCGAATCCAATATAATTCATCCCGTAAACGATATTTTGCAACCAGACCACTTCAATGCTTCCTGTTATGGTTGGAGAGTAGCATCATTGAAAGCAACCTAATTCCATCTCGCAAACTTTGCTAGGACGAGCATTTAATCTAACCACTTTAAAAAAAGTAATGTTATTTAAGAATGCAAGAGAGCAAAAATGATATTCTAGATGCTGATAAGAATTCAACTTGGAGACCGTGGTAGTCTTGTTACAGAAATGTGGGTTAGAGATCCTATTCCATAGATAATTCTTCATGAATTAAGACTTAGTGCAGGTTAAATCCGTCACAGATCAAACGTTCTCTTACTGGTGCGGATTGAAAGTATGATGAGAGTGATACCTATTCTGTTAAAGCTCTGATCATCATTAAAAATTATAAAGTCCAACTTTAAATAACTATTTTTTAGCTTCTGAACGGGACATAGCATAATTAAAGCTAAATGGCGTTCAAATTACTACGACTCATACCATTCAGTTAAACAAATTATTATCTTTAACACCTCAAACAAATACTATAAAAATAATAGAACAAGTGCAATTTAATTTTGTTCATATATTCGGTTTAAATAATTTATTTCACCCTAAAGAATCTTTTCATTTTATTAGTTCATTAATACAAGTGAAAAGTGCTAATTTTTATTAATAAATTTAGAATAGTGAACAAGTAGAGATGATGCTTTATGTATGTACATTAATTTTTTTTTACTATGTTGCTGTAAAATATGCTTGTTAATAAAATATGCTGTACATATTATATTGATCATTTAACGTCATGGACTGCTATCAAGAACAAATTATAACTAAATTTGCACTTTTATTGTAACGTGAAACAATTTTCAGAAAGAAGTCCATCTACTAAAGGATGGTAAGTTCTTACTACCTTTAAAGAAATAACAAATATAAATATTTCCTATAAATTATTGTTTTGTTTTTATACATCGATTTACTGAAAAAGTTTTATGAGCAAATATTAAGAAGTCATTTTTCTTAATAATGCTCTTCTACTTAATGGTAATAAACATTGTCATTTATCTTTGCAGTCTTCAATTCTTCACAAAATAGTGGGGAGGGGGGTCCCTTTTTTTTTTTTTTTTTTTTTTGAAAAATATTTTTTTTGTCCTCTTTTTACTTTGTCAGATAAGGTCGTAGGTTGTACGAATTCAATTTCTCAGAAACATTAAGGGAAAAGAAAATTGGAAATTTGCCCACCAGTAGCAGAGAGAAATAGAGAAAAAAAATGAATCGACAACTTTTATAAAATGGTAGTCATAAAACATTTTAAGTTACTCAATACGATAACTCTCGAAATCTTTTTTAGAAACTTCAAAAGTGTTAAAATTTAATTACAGGAGTCTTGAGTTTTCCCTAGAAAGTTCGTGAGAAATTTACAAGCTGTTTTATGAAATTTCAAGATGAAATATCAGAAAGCTAAAACTCTTTTCAGACTGGATATCTAATGGAAAGGGTTTATTAAGCAGTAATGCTCACTGCAAATGTTTGATCTGCATCTTATTACGCAAAGAATTACATCTGATTTCTTTAAAAAACCGACAGAACATTTTTTGAAAAATTATGAAAAATTTAATTTTTTTGAATTTTTATGTGCTTTTATTTATTTTATGTTTGCAATAATGGAATTTCTCAATCAAATTTTCTTAAACTTAATGATACGCTTTGAAATTTTTTACACTGCAACAAATTATTTTACTATTGCAAAATATGATATTATTCATAGTTATTTAATTATCAGTTAATCGTTGCTTTGATGAATTTTTTGTGTAAATGGCACCTGCCTGGTACTGAATTTGGGAAACTAAATATTTATCACGAAATTCCAGAATATAAATAATAATGAATAGTAAAAGAAAGAAAAGAAAAACTAATTTAGAAAATATATTTACTTTCTAAGACATAATAAACTCTTTTTTTTTTTTTTTGACGAATACATTTAATTATATGCTTTCCATATATTCAGAGTTCAATTTATTTAAGTTTCATTATTGAATTAAGCTCTTGATTTGAAAAATAAGAATTACATTTAACAATTAATACTATTCATTGATTTAACTTTTATATTGTTTTTAATTAGTTCATTTATCTTGGTATCCTTTCATCCATCTGTCCTTTACGTTTACAGTTAGTTCATTGCAGCCTATACGAGGATGTTAGAATTTTAAGAAGCTCTGACTAAAACAAATAAAAAGGAAAAGAAAATGTTATAGAATTTATAAGTTATAAAACTACTTTTAGCTACTCAGAATTCAAATTTTGAATGCTGAAGCAATTTTATTTTTCTCTTTATTATTTTTTCCTTAAATTTGCTTGCACATGTAAATGCTGATAAAAAAAAGTGTTGTGGCACAAAAACATATCAGTCATGGATTTAAAAAATGCAGGAGCATTGAAACATTAAATTTGAATCAAGAAAGGAGTTAAATTAGCAAAAAACTCTAGGTGCTCTCCTCATATTAAGGCATAAAAGTGGAGTTTCAATGTCAAAAAAGAAGAATCTTAAACCTCAAACAGATATCAAACCTCAGCATCAGAATTTCATAATGTCTAAAAATCTTTATACATCTCCTCTCATTCGATCATTACCAGTGTGAATTTAATTCGAAAATTCTCGAGATTATTTATGGAAGCACCGCGACCACGGAAATAAGAAGTGAGCCTATTCCTTTAAACAGTTCTCACTTTTCTTGGTGAAGTCATCGTCGTTGATGGTATGTGCCTACTTAGGGCATCGGTACTTTCTTTGTAACTCTATTACTATTTAAGATATCTAGTCATTCAAATTCACCTAAAAATTCAAGCTAAATCGGGGAGAGGGTTTTAATCATCTCTCTCTCTCTCTTTGTGTTCTTTTGACCACTTCTTTTTTTTGCTTCGGTACTCTAAATAGAGCTTTTTCTATTATATCCACTCTGCGTATGTGAAAATTGTGCTGTACTTTTAAACAAGAAAAAAAAAACTATATTATTTATTTTACTTCAAAAACACACTGGTAACTTTTTCTGCATTGTAAATATTATATAAACTCTTGACAGTGCGAACTAAAAATGAAAGCACAAGCGGTTTCAAGAAAATCCTTCACTCATACAGAAAACTTTTAAAAGTCAAAAGTTTCAAAATTAGATTTCTGAATATTTGATATATATTTAAAGATCAAGATTTTATTATCTTCATTAGGCTCATAAATTATCTTATTCTAATTTAGATAAAAGACAAATGGATCATTAAAAAAACTCTTGTAGCTTTAACCCAAAATTAATTATCGTATCTATTTCAGTAGCATCATGAAGAATGGAAGTATGACATTCTCTGTTGATAATAGAGAACCGGAGATCTAGTTAAGACTTGAAATAGAAAACTGGTTTAGCTCCTATGTATCAGAGTAGCTTTCTTTGAAAATTTTTAGGAAGATTTGACCCACATTTATTTGTTGATTGGAAGAAAATCATGACCTTCAATAGAATCTCAAGAGCAATAAATTATTCATTATTATAGCACCATAGCATCAGTTCTTGAATAAAACTAATTGAGAGGAGAATCGGATGATAAAATCCAAAATTTTTTTCCTCTCATTCATGTTTCTCTATTATTATATTCTACGAAAGAGCAGGGTATCAGAAATGTCACTTCAAAGTTTATATGTTGAAGAAGTGTACATAAACAAATGATTTTTGAGATAGAATCGGGGATAGAAGCAATATGGATTTAGTACAGGAGAATCTTAGTCAACGAATTGAGTAAAAGAAAGTTATTCACAAAATAAAATAGACAATACAGATTTCATAGGGTACTAATTTAACTAAAGTAAGAATAACAAGAATGAAAATGGACCTGAGAAACGAGGAATTTTTTTTAAGAAGTAGATCTAGGTTTATGGTAATGATATTTTCCAAAGAGCTATAGCATTTCACAAAATTTACTTTCATTTTCTTTATCATTGGTTTCTGAATTCGTATTCTCACATTTCAATGAATTATTATTGCTTGCTATAAGTACCATCTCCCAAAAAACAATGATATTTTAAATATACTCTGGCCAAGCAAAAGTATAAAATTTACAAATATAGAATTCTATTCCTTTAGGACTATTTGATCAATCATAATAGTCACTATCCCAGATATCGACGTTCATCGTTGTAAAATAATATTGTCTTAAACAATTCCGCCTAATATATTTGTCTATTGTGAGATTTAATAACAAAATTCAAAGATTATATGACTTTGACTTATGACCAAGTAGACTGAATTTCTTTTAATATTGTATTCGTGTCATGATCATTTATAATTTTAAAAAGAGCAAGAATTATTCTTATGTACAGCATACTTAAGATGGGGATTAAATTTGTAGTCAACATTTTTTTATTTACTGTATACAGAAAAATAATATTTGAGAAATAAAAAATAATTCTCAACATAATACAGAATTACTTTTCTGGGTCAATTTTGGTTTTATAAAAACTTAATTTAAATATATTTGCCACAGAACCTCAATGTACAAACTTTTTAATGTAATTATAATTTTATGCTGACAACCTTTCGAAAATTGTGTGATGCAAAAATCTTTCAAAATGTTCGATAGTGATGATTATGGGACAATGAGCTACCAAATTTTCCATGCAGTTACTTTTTGTGTAACAGACACTGATTAAAAATTGTTTCGAAATCTTTATAATATTTTTCATTAATAAAATTAATTGAAATTTTAGTGCAATTCCTCAATAACTTTCAATTATATTATCTCACAAAAGTCATTTTCAGAACACTTTAAAGGCCAAAAAAATAGTGTTTCTTCTTTTTTCATTACCAATATAATTTTTAAATAAATTTTTTCTCTTATTTCAATAAGTTTTTAAAAATTAATTTTCAGATCAATTTTTAATAATTGTTGCAATGAAATTCGAACCAATTTTGAAATTTGATCTAATATTTCCTTTGTATACTTTCATAAATATTGACGTTATAATTTTTTTAAATATTAACTTGAAAGTCAAATTTTTACTTTCGCTTTTATTAAGATGGTAATATTTTTAAATTTGTTTCTTCTAGAAATAGAGCGACATAAAAATTGTTACGATTAAAAGGCGACGACTGATGCAATCAAGCTAGGCAAAGACAAGAAAGATGAATCAAATCTAAAAAATTATCTTGTCGCTTAAGACTATAAAAATACACACAAAAGTATAGAAAACAAAATTAAAAAAACATTAACATTGTTTGAGTGCCAGTATATTCGTTTACAATTTTTTATTTAAAAACTATAAGAAACAAATAATAAAAGTAATATTTTATAGATATCGAGGGAAGACTTTTTTTTAAATTTTTCATTAATAAATCTGAAAAAAAAGGCAATTTCACCAAAAATATATCGTACGAGTTTAAAGATTGATCATACTGAAAATAGGATTTTACTTTCGTCTGACGTATATACGTTTCTCTTATTGGTAAATAGGTTTAGTAAGTAAAAAAAAGTCAACAACAACAAAAGAACTAATAAATTTCCTGCTTACTGCTCCTTGATTAATTTTAAGATATTTAAAAAAAAAATGAAAAGATTAAGCTTAAGATCTAATAAAAACACACTCTATATTTCTACATTAAATTCCTTAATTTTTTTAAATCTGAAGACAATGTTAATATGGAATTTTTTTTAAAATACCTGACGCAGTGTCTCAGTGTTCCCAAAGAGAAACTTCAACACTTCCTTGACTTCATTATAAATATAATTTTAAGAGTTTGAAGGTATCATACAATTTAAAAATATATATTATGTGCATCATAATCAATTATTACTAAATATATTCAATGTACATTTCTTGGTAAATCAAAATAGAATTATCTATATTAATAACACTTTATATCCGTCACATAAACTTGAACACTGTCAACTTTTTGCTTATATCAAGCTCTCTTTTCTTAAAAAATTAGCCTATGTATATTTAGCCTATGTATATTTGTAGCCTATGTATATATGTCTTAACAGCTATTTTCAAATATTTAATATAAACTTACTGTTCCTTTAATGCGTAATGTAATAATTCTTCTTATATAAAATATCATATTCTGTAACTACATGAATAACTTTGATGATCATAAGCAAGAGGTTAAGCAATCTTTATGAACAAACTCCAATTCTTGCAATGTCAACTTTTATTTATTCCAAACTTTTTGAAACTTTTATTTTAGTAATAAAAGTAATTTTAAAAAGTCTCTATTTTTTTATATCATTGAGTTTTCGATATTTATAGCATTCACTCCGCATTGAATGATGAAACTTTTAGCCTAATTTCATGAGAAACATTTTATAAGGGAAAGAGAGACTGAAAAAAATGAAATAGAAATCTTATAACGTAAGAAATATAAGCGTGTTCGATTTTAAAACTCCAAAACCAATGAAAAAAGAAATATTATGAATCAATTGTAAATCGCTGCTTAAGTTGTCTATTTGAGGTCTTTAAAAACTAGTTTAATTCAAAACATGGTCATTAAAAATAAAGGCATTGTCTTTTTTGAATACAAGAATCAGCGTTCTGCTTCAAACATTTCATAAGTATTTAAACTAAGAGTTAATTAAATTTAATATTGCATAAAATTGGAAGTAAATTCGATGAGAAACAATGTTTTCTCCATGACTTTAAGCAATTGATAAAAACCTGTAGTAAACCTGTAAACTAGCAACCGATGTAATTATACTAGTTTACTATGATCTATGGAAACTGATTTCAGTTTCAACAAATAAATGAAATCTAAGTCAAATGCATTATCTTTCAAGTAGAAAGAAAATACTTTATATACACCACTCTTTATAAAACATTAAAGGTCAATAAAAAGTATTTAAAAATTATTTTCGTTTCAAAAGGGAATAAAAATATAGCACCTACTTTTTTAGAAAATCAAAAAATAGCGTTTCATTGTAATATGTTAGCAACTCGTGTTGAATAATAAAAAAGATCAAAGGTAGTAATCAAGCAAATTAACGAAGTTATATTTTTTATTGTGGTATATGACCAAAAAATACTGATTTTTATTCGCAACTAGCCGCCTTTGGCGACCAGCTGGTTCGCCATGAGTAATGCGTTCTAAAATTTTCAATTAAATCACATATTCATTAGCCTAGAAGTAATTAGATTGGCCTGAAAGCAATATTTTCTTTAAGATGATGGACGAAAAGTTCTAAAAGAACACCTTTTCCTAATAATATTCTTTAATTTTATAAATCAATCAGTTTTAACTATCGGTTATGCTTCCAAAATATTAAAAATGTTTTTTTCGATGATGTTGCCAAAATATGAAATATGTTTTTTTTTTTCAAAGAAAGCGAGAAAGGGAAAAAAGTATTGAATTAATGATACAGATATTGCAAACGATTACATAAATATGCCATTAAGTCCGGATTTCAATGCATATCCTGTCTAAATTCAATCAGGTTTACTGTAAATAAAGATAATTTATGGAATTAATGATACAGATATTGCAAACGATCATAGAATCCATTGCCTTGCATTTATTTTTTAAAGAAAATATCACATTTTATATTTATTTTATTTTATCCTGTCACGGGCTGACAGTTGCATTTCTTTTGATTTATTTTGCGATAATTTTTTTTTATTTGAACTTCCGGCATTCTTTTATTTTATCCAGTCACGTGATAAAAACATGGTTAAAATATTTCTTTAAAAATTCATTAAAAATAGAAGCTTACGTTATAAATTAAAAACACTGATACCGTTAGAAAGCTAATTTTTTTTATCTTTAAATAGATGTAAAAATCATGTTTGCGCAATAATATTTTCGGAAGTTATAACGGAAAAACGTCGAAATTTCGCTTAAATTTTAATTAATTCAAATTCTAATTAAAAATTCGAAAAAAGGGCTCCGAGGTGCACATTCCGAACCTCCAAGGTATGCATATACCAAATTTGGTAGCTGTAGGTCCAACGGTCTGGCCTGTAGAGCGCCAACACACACACACACACACACATTGAGCTTTATTATAAGTATAGATAAAGAATTTAAACCTAACCCTTCCCTTTCCAAGACAACAAAATTTGATTTCATTATAGAATATAAACATTTTGTGCTGAACAATAAAACGAATTGGGCAAATGAATAATGGGAATCAAATATGTTGTATTTTTATCATACCTAGTTAAATGGTTCCATTAACAAAAAAAGAAATTAGAAATGAATGAATGGCCTTCCCTTTCTAGAAAGAAAAAAAAGTCTTTCATTATAGAAAATTATTATCTCATATTGACTGACTTGGCAAAATGAATGAAAGAATTAGTTTAATAAAAATAGTTTTTTAAAAATAAAATTTCAGTTTTATTCAAGCTATTTTTTTAAATCAGTTCTTTATCAGTTTTCAAAAAGTTCATTTCTTTTTTTAATTCTAATTATTTTCTACTTTTGAGTATTTATTTTATAATTCCTTGATTTAAATATTATGGAGTCTTGAAAGCCTTTTTTCTCAAATACTCCACTAGGTCGTAACACCAGTATGGAGTCAAA